>JAIOKQ010000357.1:0-10345 GCA_020654165.1 Oryctes rhinoceros
AGCTAAAGAGTCCAAACGATGTGCCCGAGCATTGGCGTTGCGTGGAGAGTTTACCAGAATAACAGTGCGCTTATTTAAAAATAAATATATTGAATCACTTTACAAAACATTAAGAAAAAACATAAATAACTTACCTAACATAACATTGCAACACTACATTGTTGCAAAAATATCCGGATGTGCGCGATGAAGTAATTGCACCATCATATATGTTTCTGTATTAGTCTCGGAAAGGTTCGTACGTAGCGACGTAAATAAATGCTTATATGCTGAAAAGGATTGTTCGACGTTGAGAGATGTTATATTTGCATAGTTAAAGTGCTCTTTGTATCTGTACAACGTATCTTCAGTATTGGTAAAAAGTTGCCGTAATTTTGTAAAATCTACATTTTTTATCTAATACACTATTAAATTTTTCACGAACACAAACACTTTTTTCATCATCAAAGATATGCAGCGCTAATTCTACGTGGTCAATAATTGCTAATGAGTCCGATAAGGACAGCGCACTGTTCTGTAACTTTTTTATTGCATCCACTAATGGAACGTAACTGTCGTAAATAATTTTTAAATTTGCTGCAACTTGAGGATTTTTAAATTGAACCTGACTGAGGCTTATTGCAGCCGCTTCTTTGCCGTCTAGTTGTAAAACTACTGATTTAATTTTTCAAAATGTTTATAATAATAGAATGCTGCTTCTAACCACGTACGCGATTTGACGCATTATTTTTACGACCTCGCAACATTTTCAACGTATACTTTAACACGTTAGAACGGCAACTAAATGCATCGTTTATTTTTACTACTTATGCGAGAGCGGAGTTTACCCCACTCTGCTCTCGCATCGACGCTACTGATCGGGCACATCGTTTGGACTCTTTAATTATAGCTCTGAGAGCATATCAAACAGATGACAAGTTCCCAGGCAGCAATCGAACATGCTCGGTCCACCCCAAGCCCGCCTCCACCGTAATTCCTAAAAATTTAACTTCGGTAGAACAATAAAGGCCTACTATTAATACGAATGATTAGGTTAGCTTGTTGTTTGTAATGTAATATTTTAGTTTTGCTAGCACAAAGGATGATCAGCATTTACTTTAATTATTCAAATTTTTCCAATTCTTCGTGATTTGAGATATGAATGTGAGTGATATTTTGTTATTATATTATTTTTGTTATTATATTATATTTTAAATCCATATGTTTCGATTCTTGAGCCAATTACTTCATGAAGCAACAAAATCGTAAATAGAGAGCAATAAAACACCAAAGACAGATTTTAAGTAAGAGAAGAAGAAGTAATAAAGTAGTTATCAAAAAGCATAAAGGTCCAAAACAACGTAATTATGCAAAAATTCATATACATTAACTAGTGAAAGTATAGGTACATCCCACTTTACATACATCTCCCCAGTGTAGCGTATTTACAGAAAGTTGTAAATATGTTAGAAATTATTCCCCAGTCCATGTACAAACATCTTCCTACGATTAACAAACATATCTAGCGTAACTTCCCCAACTGTCTTCATAATTATTGTTCTACGATCAATGAACAGTAGCAACCCTTCTTTGTGCCAAATCTCCCTTATTCCTTCTTAAACACCTACCGCTATGTAATGTCTAGCGTTCGCTCGAAAGGCAAACTCATCGCTGACATCGGAAGACGACTACGCTTATGTTTGTAAACACCTCGGGGAATATTTCTGCTCGATTCTACCATTGCATCGTCGTCTAGGCGTATTTCACTGACGACGTCCTCGACAATGACAAATTATTACTATGATCCTGGAGACTATCTAGCCCGATACTAGTCACCTACTAGCACTAGAAGCGTAGGTAGCCGGAGGATAGAAACGATAAAATTTAAAGGAAACTTTCGAGGCATGACTTACGTACGTTTGGGGATTCTTAAATAACAGATGCGATGTGATAAAAACGTGTAGTGTTTACGTATACGTTAGGGAGATGGTTGCGGTTGATTCGTGAAGAGACGTGGTCGTAATATGATTTCAAGGATTTATTGCGGCAGTAATACGTGATAAATATACCACCGCTTCAATCATATTTTACGTGAGTTTATGTATCTTAAAATTCATTAATTTTAATACAAATATCTGACAAATTCGATCAGTCAATGGCATACAAATAAGGTGGGTGGATATTTTTTTTTAATTTAATTTTAATGTTATGTAACCTTATCCTTGCGCCATTATTTTTCATTCGTGTTAAACTTTTTCGAGGATAACACTTCCAGTGAGCCTAGTAGATTCGAACAGGTGATGAGAGATAATGATGTGCAAGACAAGACAAGACAAGACAAGATGTGCATTGTTGTCTTTATATTCTGCGTTTCAAAGAAAGATTAACCATTCCGAAAGAGTAAACGCAGAATTTTGAAATTATGTAGAATGAGTTAGTACATGGAGACAAACAAAGGATTAAATTTTGACGGCCATCTGTCACTGCTGATAGAAGTTATCTGTTAGGGCCTGAAATTGGGTGTTGTTGAATAGTACTTTTCGGAGTAGTCCGCCGATTGTTTGTGATTGTTGTTATTGCATTAGTAAAGTTAGTGCCTCAAAAATGCCACGAGTTTGAAGACGTGCAAACTTTCGCCATCTTAAGCCCTTTGAAAGAAGACGAATTATTGGGATGCTTGAGGCTGGTTTGAGTTTTCGGGAAACTGGCAGAGGCATGAGCCGACCTCACGTCACTATCAGACGGACTTGGATGGATTGGCAGGAAGAACGCTTAGAAACTCGTCGTAGAGGCAGTGGACGTCCTGGAGTGACAGCAGCACGCGAAGATCGACTAAGGCGAAACGCAATACAGGACGCAATAGAACCAACGCATGCTGTTGCAATCAATTGGGTACGAGCAAATAGTCTTAGAGTGTCTATGAGGATTTGTCGTTGAATACGCACATTTGGGTAACGTCCATATCGTCCTTATTTTCATCTTCTTATGACTCAACAACATATAGGTGGCGGACTGCAGTGGAGTCAAAACCGACAACATTGGGAACATGAATGGAAAACTATCGTCTTCAGCGACGAATCCCGATTTTGCTGATGGAATTCTGGCGGACGTTTACGGATCAGATGACTAAAAGTCAGAAGCAAAATTTACAGTTTGTTCGGTGTCGCCACACGGCTCAAACTCTTGGTGTAATGGTGTGGGGAGCAATACGCTACGGTGGCAGGTCTCCTTTGACATTCATTCAGGGCACTCTGAACGCGCGCCGTTACATTGGCACCATTCTGGAACCCGTGTTGGTGCCATTGCTCCAAGATCTCTCAGAGTCCGTCTTCCAACACGAAAATGCGCGACTTCATATTGCTCACGTAACGTTAGAGTTCCTAGCACAAAACCATGTTCTGCAATTGCCTTGCAAGATCCCCAGACTTAAACCCTATTGAACATGTCGAGGATATGGTGGACAGAAAATTTCGACGATTACCCCATCCTCCCAATACTTTAGAGGAATTACGTCAACAGCTACAGATAGCCTGGAATGTGCTACCTCAAGAGGCAATCGACCATCTGATTTCCAGCATGCCACGAAGGGTTACTGAATGCATAAAAGTACGCGGAGATGCAACATATTATTAACAATATTGTCAATAAATATTGTCATTTGTTTTTGAAAATTTAATTAATTTGTTTGTCTCTATGCACTAACTATTTCTACGTAATTTCGATGTTCTGCGTCTTCTCCTTCGGCATGGTTCATTTCTTTTGGAACGCAATGTAGTTAGCTGCCGCTGCCCTGTGCCGGATAACTCAGGAACAGTAGATACTTACCTACACTCGCCTGGATAATAAACCGATGTTTCCGAAATCCAAGAAGAGGTCCAAAAGTACTGCGAAAAGTAGACAATTTGATGCAAAGGACATAGCCATAGTCGCTGAAGGATATCCTCATAAAGAAGTGAAACAACAATAAGAATGCAGCTATATTTGGAAATGTATTTGTAAATTACCAATTTATTCATTGGTCCTTTAAATGAACCTATTCTATTTTTATTTCTTCTTAAGATTCATTATAAAATTAGGGTTAGCAATATCGAAAACGGTCTTCCTTATACAATTGCTTAACCCTCAGAAAAGTTGGTTGTAAACTGTAGATCAGAGAGCTAGTAGGATAAGAAGCTGTTAACAATTGAATAAACAGCTATTAGTGAGAAGGATTAGGATTACGTATGAATAGAGATGACAGAGGCAGCTGGAATCATTCCTTTTTTGCAGCGATTAGATAGACTCCTGTCTATTCGCCTCTTGAGAATGGATTCGTTTGTCTACTGGTGTCCCCGACAATCGATAGAACACGAGTCTGTCTAATCCCTGCAAAATAATATTAATTTCATTCGTCTTTACCCTCTCTACTTATGTACTTGTCACAGAGTATATAGAAGTAAATTTATATTAAAAGACTAACTAGTAACAAAATGTATGAAATTGTAAATTGAAAGATATATCCTAGTTGGCCGTGATCGAATAATTGCTGTCACGCATAAAGGAGTCGTGGAATGCTACTTTCAATACTTGTTTTAGTACGAACTAACATTGTATCATCACAAGAATCTAAGTTATTAGTGTTTAAATTTTTACGTTAAATATGAAGATAAAATCAAATTTTAATAATTTAATAGTAGGCCTAACCTTTGCCTAACCTAGGCCTAACATATTTAATTCTTTTAATGGCTGAGTAATATATTTGTTGTATCTATCAACTAATGTATATTGGCTTCCGTTGGTAAATTATGAAAATTTGCGATTTCTTCTGCTATTTCCGACGTAATATCTAAACAAATCTTCTGCAGGTAAAGAATCGAACCTGAGTGTCCTAATCGCTGCATCACGGAGACCTTGTGTCTGGACTATTTATTTTCTAATAGCCAATTATTTGTCTGCAAATACATCATATCTGCGCTTGATAAACATTACCATTCATTTCAGGTGAAGCAATTGTTTTTCCAATATACAGATTATATAGAAAAACATTTACTTTTATTACTCTCTTTTGCTTTTTGTAAATATAAATAATAACAAAATAACGAAAAAACGAATAATATAACGAAAAGCGATAAAAGGTCTCGTATGACATATTAAAGACTCGAGGATCGAATCCTCAGGGCATTCGACCATCGTATCTTCGTTTAAGTGAGATATGTATGATAGGTATTTATATGTGATAAAGTTATCTTTAACTTCAATTTCAACCTCGTTAGAGGCTGTGATATCGACGTAGTAGAGTCGCGGAGACGTCCGGAAAACTGTTTTTCGTGGCAAGAGTGGCACAAATTCACGTGTTTAAATTTTACGTTAAATATGAAGATAAAATCAAAATTTGATAATTTAATAGTAGGCCTAACCTTCGCTCCTTTTGAGGTTAACTTTACTAATTTCGAATGAATTTCCGAAAAACTTAGATATTTGGTATTTATTTCTAATTTGAATTGTCGAAGGAGCATTTAGGAGATCTCGGTGTATACAGACCGTCAGATCAAATAATTAATTTCGATGAATATGTTCTTTTTTTTAATTGCACACGCTAAAGACCACACGTAACGCGATTATTCAATACTTGACAACAGTAACGCCTGTAATCTTTATTGAAAATTCACTTGTCCGTAAATATCATTATTATTTCACTATAGCCATTACTGCAAAATTTTTTCGTTTTCTTCTTGTCAAAGGCATTGACCCGTTATAGTATGTAAGTAGAGACGACCAAGATAGGGGAAACTACTCCTTTTTTGCAGCGACTAGACAGACTCGCTTTTTATTTATTTATTCGACTCAAGAGAGAGGCCGTGTTGCCTATCGGTTTCCCCGAGAGTCGACAAAACACCAGTTTGTCTAGTCTCTGCAAAATTCTACTCATCTTTATATATCTCACATCTACAAACGACTCCTATATACAACAGAAGAGCATACTGCCAAAAGTATTCGCTGAGATAAAATTAAACATAAAATTACCTTTGTCGTAGCAAACTCAGTTATGCCTTTCAACTATTCCTACTTATTATGTATTATTATGTACAGAATAACGTTATCTGCGGAATTTAATAGTCAAGCGTTCGTTACTAGCTCATGCATACAATTTTCGTCAACATTCTTGTAACAAAAGAAAACAATTCCTTAAATTATTTCCAGTACCTGCAATACCGAAAATTTATGTACAACAATGTAGAAGCATCGCAGTCGAGGACAAGTATGGCTCGATCAAAGCTGATTTTGGTGGCTTTCTCAACTGAAGTGAAAACCATTGTTAGAATATCGCTTATTGAGAACATCTAAATACAGGCTAGTCCAAAATCGAAAATTGTTTTGGTAATCTGTAATTGAGTTATTTCAAATATTGGAATGGAATATCCTGATTATTATCATAGCATCCAATTTAATTCCATTTATTTTATGTAACCAGCTTTAGGAATTTCCTTGTTTATACTTACATGCATGCGTTTGAAGAATTCTTCCAAAATAATTTAGTTCCTTCTCTTTAGTGTACTTTAGTTCATACAGTGGTCATATTTGCGATGGTCAGTTGTGAAAAAGCATGTATCCTGCTTTATAAATGTTTTATCGGAAAATGTATAATTTCCTATATAGCTGGTTTAAATTTACTTTCAAAGAACGCAGGAACATTTATCTCATTGTTAGTAACGGTCTTCTAATACATCAAAAAAATTGTGTGAGACATAGCCTTGAAGTTTATTTACAATTATTTTTGAAAAATTTTAGAAATTGTTTTGAATATATTTTTTGAATTAAATTTTGAATTAGTGTACTTGGCATCTAAAATAATATTATCTGTCGAAATATTACAATATAATAATAAAGGATTGGCACCTACATGTAGTTCTGCTATGTCCCTGGTAAGAAAGGCTGTGGTGATTTCAACAGAGACGAAAGAGGGCGCCAAGACAAGTTTTGTGGGGCAGATCTGGACAAGCAATCAATCGCTATCGAAAGGACCCCGGGCGAGCATAATTTTATTTGCTTAGGGCAGGCGCAAGTATATTAACAAGCGTTTGGTAATTCGGCGAGGCAACTTGAGCGAAATACCAAAACAGAGAAAAACGTGAATTTGTCGCACTCTTGCCACGAAAAACAGTTTTCCGGACGTCTCCGCGACTCTACTACGTCGATATCACAGCTTCTAACGAGTTTGAAATTGAAGTTAAAGATAACTTTATCGCGTATAAATACCTATCATACATATCTCACTTAAACGAAGATACGATGGTCGAATGCCCTGAGGATTCGATCTTCGAGTCCTTAATATGTCATACGAGACCTTTTATCGCTTTTCGTTATATTATTCGTTTTTTCGTTATTTTGTTATTATTTATATTTACAAAAAGCAAAAGAGAGTAATAAAAGTAAATGTTTTTCTATATAATCTGTATATTGGAAAAACAATTGCTTCACCTGAAATGAATGGTAATGTTTATCAAGCGCAGATATGATGTATTTGCAGACAAATAATTGGCTATTAGAAAATAAATAGTCCAGACACAAGGTCTCCGTGATGCAGCGATTAGGACACTCAGGTTCGATTCCTTACC
The DNA here is from genome assembly GCA_020654165.1 of Oryctes rhinoceros. Classification (NCBI taxonomy): domain Eukaryota; kingdom Metazoa; phylum Arthropoda; class Insecta; order Coleoptera; family Scarabaeidae; genus Oryctes; species Oryctes rhinoceros. Next base: position 7,575 of record JAIOKQ010000357.1, read on the forward strand.
TACAGAAGATTTGTTTAGATATTACGTCGGAAATAGCAGAAGAAATCGCAAATTTTCATAATTTACCAACGGAAGCCAATATACATTAGTTGATAGATACAACAAGTATATTAGTCAGCCAATAAAAGAATTAAATATGTGCATCTCGTTCTTCAAGTGAACAATGGCTCATTCTTACAACTTGTCTCTGTAATTATTATGTACTTTTTTAGCTTGCCAACATTGCCAAAGTTTTCCTTCGTCAGTAGCCGAAAACTAGTTTAAAATCAGATACAGTTCATAAATCAGTCAGTACTCTATCTTAGTTCACAATCATCTTTTGGTTGTGCATTGATTCTTCATTGTGATTGCAATGTCGCTTAAAACTGCTCAAACTCGTATTTCGGTTACCTGCAAACCGCTGTTACATCCAAAAATGCGCAACAATATGTCAAAATGCATTAATATATTAAAGTAATAAATACATTAATGTAGATTTTAATATAACTGTAACCTGTGTATTTAGTAATTCAAAATTTAATTAATCCAGGAATTGTGAGATTTAAATGTAAAATAGGAAAGATAATAGGAGAAGAATTAAAATGGCGGTATGTTGTGTTCTTGTCCTCATTATTGATTACATTATTATTGTACTAAAGGTAATTTAAAATTAGATTTTATCAACCTGATATTTGTTGAAGTAACGACATCGTTTTGGTAAATGTGTCTTAATAAATTTCATAATGTAGACCTTCTTTATCTTTAGAAAAGGGTGCTCTAAATGAACCATATCGGAAGTCATCCACCCGAAAGCCATTTCTTGACCACCCACCTTCCAGTTTATCTCAACCAACAACCGTCGTTCTTGGACTGAAACTGAAACCCATCCCTCATACCACTATCCCCCGAGTTGTGAAAGAAGATTTGTAAGCTCATTTGCTAGTGAATAAACTTCAGGTTCAACTTACGTTTGTTTATAAGTATAGAGGGCGAATTTGTTAGACCTGTGCCGAAAATGGAAGGAGATGAGCACTTTCACTGATTAATTTGATAGGTTATTAAAAAACGAAGAAAGGGAGAGTCATGTAATATATCACTTTGGTTCTTATATATTTATTTAATAAACACATTATGTCATATGCACATTTTTTTATAAACGCATTCTATAGATCAGTATTGGCAAAAGTATAAGCTAACAATTGGTATTCAATAAGGTTTAATATTGTTTAAATTTGATGAAGGAGCGTGAAAATTTAATTTAGTTTTAGAAACTCACGGATAGTATTCGCTTGTAGTACTGGAGAGGGATCTAGTGTGAAGCAATCTAGTTGAATATAGTCCCTATACAAATTGATCCAACAACAAATACAACTAATCCGATACCAATTGAGGTTGTCGAGTACCAATCGATTATAAGATGGCTAAATCCAGATATAAATTGATCAAAAAAACTAATTAAACCAATTCAAAGTTGCCTAATATGAAAGTAGGCAAATGAAGCGTGGACACTACCGTTTTATTAAAAAGAATTAATAGCCTCGGTATTCCTGAAAGAGTTCAATTATGTGGAGCTTGTATTGTAGCTGAAGAAGGATATTTCCAACAATTATTACAACGTCTAATTTGACTACCATTTAATGAACTGTGTTAATTACAAATGGTATATGTTAAGAAATTCATTCGCAATTTTGGAATTCGCTGTAACTTTCTAAACAAGCGTTTTGCACAATTTTTGTTTCGAGCACTAAAATCAGAAAGAAACTTTTTACCGTCAATGAGCGAAGTTTAGCATATAATGTGATTGGATGTGTATATAGGCAAATAAGTATGCCCTGTTTACAATAAGCCCGATCTTCTTGATGCACTCACGTAATCTACTCTCGTTGGTGCCTGCTTCCTTTCTGCGTATGTGCAACCAATTCTAGGAACATTAATTCGGCAATAAATTAATAGACAAACGGCGAAACAAAGCGCATTAATAACCCGTTTCGCGTTCCGTTCATTGCCGGCTTCCTTGCCATCAATTATCTTTGAACTTTCGATCCAAGTGCGGCCAAATCTCAGAGAGATAATTAAGACATTTATCTTCCCCGCGCTGCCGATAGTTACAAACATGTTCGCGTCAGCTTGTCGCGCTACCGTCATCAATAATAATTCCGCGGCGGGCACTAATGAATACGGGCAGGTTGTTCAGGAAAATTAATAACGGGACCGAGAAGGCCTTTTGCCAATCAATTTTGTCTCTATTAGTTAGACGCTTAATCTGTTTCAGGCTCCTTTAAGAATTATCTAATTCAAGACGACTCGACCTATAAGTTTCTGTTCTTCAACTACCCAAATATTTCAAAATTATCAATGCACAGATTAAGGACCGCTTTAATAGTCATCAAGTTAAATATCTGCATGCTAGCGTTTGTATTCAAAGTCGGGAAATTTAGAAGCGCGCCAGCACTTTATACAAAATTATCGCAAAAACAGAAGCCGTTACATGAATATGTACGTGTTCGTAAGATTGCACTAAACCAACATGACACGGGCATCACGAATATCGATTGCTATTTGTCGCTCTTGGTCTATGGGTAATAAAATATTCGGCCATTTTTGCACACGGTTAAATAGATGAATAAAACCGAGTTTAATTTTAATTTAAAAGTTTAATTAAACAGTAATTTTACTGTTACCGATGTTCCGCGATGTAACTTGTCGAATAATTCTAATAACTTTAGCTTTTCCAGCTCGTTGTGCCTACATCCTTCCACTGAAACTGAAATATAAATATTGGAAATGTCTGG
>JAIOKQ010000358.1:0-10713 GCA_020654165.1 Oryctes rhinoceros
AACTCTGAGAGCATATCAAACAGATGACAAGTTCCCAGGCAGCAATCGAACATACTCGGTCCACCCCAAGCCCGCCTCCACCGTAATTCCTAAAAATTTAACTTCGGTAGAACAATAAAGGCCTACTATTAATAAGAATGATTAGGTTAGCTTGTTGTTTGTAATGTAATATTTTAGTTTTGCTAGCACAAAGGATGATCAGCATTTACTTTAATTATTCAAATTTTTCCAATTCTTCGTGATTTGAGATATGAATGTGAGTGATATTTTGTTATATATTGCTCTAATCCAATCGTTGAAAACATCGCGATTTTTGTTAAAATCCATATGTTTCGATTCTTGAGCCAATTACTTCATGAAGCAACAAAATCGTAAATAGAGAGCAATAAAACACCAAAGACAGATTTTAAGTAAGAGAAGAACAAGTAATGAAGTAGTTATCAAAAAGCATAAAGGTCCAAAACAACGTAATTATGCAAAAATTCACATACATTAACTATTGAAAGTATAGGTACATCCCACTTTACATACATCTCCCCAGTGTAGCGTATTTACAGAAAGTTGTAAATATGTTAGAAATTATTCCCCAGTCCATGTACAAACATCTTCCTACGATTAACAAACATATCTAGAGTAACTTCCCAAACTGTCTTCATAATTATTGTTCTACGATCAATGGATAGTAGCAACCCTTCTTTGTGCCAAATCTCCCTTATTCCTTCTTAAACACCTACCGCTATGTAACGTCTAGCGTTCGCTCGAAAGGCAAACTCATCGCTGACACCGGAAGACGACTACGCTTATGTTTGTAAACACCTCGGGGAATATTTCTGCTCGATTCTACCATTGCATCGTCGTCTAGGCGTATTTCACTGACGACGTCCTCGACAATGACAAATTATTACTATGATCCTGGAGACTATCTAGCCCGATACTAGTCACCTACTAGCACTAGAAGCGTAGGTAGCCGGAGGATAGAAACGATAAAATTTAAAGGAAACTTTCGAGGCATGACTTACGTACGTTTGGGGATTCTTAAATAACAGATGCGATGTGATAAAAACGTGTAGTGTTTACGTATACGTTAGGTAGATGGTTGCGGTTGATTCGTGAAGAGACGTGGTCGTAATATGATTTCAAGGATTTATTGCGGTAGTAATACGTGATAAATATACTACCGCTTCAATCATATTTTACGTGAGTTTATGTATCTTAAAATTCATTAATTTTAATACAAATATCTGACAAATTCGATCAGTCAATGGCATACAAATAAGGTGGGTGGATATTTTTTTTAATTTAATTTTAATGTTATGTAACCTTATCCTTGCGCCATTATTTTTCATTCGTGTTAAACTTTTTCGAGGATAACACTTCCAGTGAGCCTAGTAGATTCGAACAGGTGATGAGAGATAATGATGTGCAAGACAAGACAAGACAAGATGTGCATTGTTGTCTTTATATTCTGCGTTTCAAAGAAAGATTAACCATTCCGAAAGAGTAAACGCAGAATTTTGAAATTATGTAGAATGAGTTAGTACATGGAGACAAACAAAGGATTAAATTTTGACGGCCATCTGTCACTGCTGATAGAAGTTATCTGTTAGGGCCTGAAATTGGGTGTTGTTGAATAGTACTTTTCGGAGTAGTCCGCCGATTGTTTGTGATTGTTGTTATTGCATTAGTAAAGTTAGTGCCTCAAAAATGCCACGAGTTTGAAGACGTGCAAACTTTCGCCATCTTAAGCCCTTTGAAAGAAGACGAATTATTGGGATGCTTGAGGCTGGTTTGAGTTTTCGGGAAACTGGCAGAGGCATGAGCCGACCTCACGTCACTATCAGACGGACTTGGATGGATTGGCAGGAAGAACGCTTAGAAACTCGTCGTAGAGGCAGTGGACGTCCTGGAGTGACAGCAGCACGCGAAGATCGGCTAAGGCGAAACGCAATACAGGACGCAGTAGAACCAACGCATGCTGTTGCAATCAATTGGGTACGAGCAAATAGTGTTAGAGTGTCTATGAGGATTTGTCGTCGAATACGCACATTTGGGTTACGTCCATATCGTCCTTATTTTCATCTTCTTATGACTCAACAACATATAGGTGGCAGACTGCAGTGGAGTCAAAACCGACAACATTGGGAACATGAATGGAAAACTATCGTCTTCAGCGACGAATCCCGATTTTGCTGATGGAATTCTGGCGGACGTTTACGGATCAGATGACTAGAAATCAGAAGCAAAATGTACAGTTTGTTCGGTGTCGCCACACGTCTCAAACTCTTGGTGTAATGGTGTGGGGAGCAATATGCTACTGTGGCAGGTCTCCTTTGACATTCATTCAGGGCACTCTGAACGCGCGCCGTCACATTGGCACCATTCTGGAACCCGTGTTGGTGCCATTGCTCCAAGATCTTCCAGAGTCCGTCTTTCAACACGAAAATGCGCAACTTCATATTGCTCACGTAACGTTAGAGTTCCTAGCACAAAACCATGTTCTGCAATTGCCTTGCAAGATCCCCAGACTTAAACCCTATTGAATATGTCTGGGATATGATGGACAGAAAATTTCGCCGATTACCACATCCTCCCAATACTTTAGAGGAATTACGTCAACAGCTACAGATAGCCTGGAATGTGCTACCTCAAGAGGCAATCGACCATCTGATTTCCAGCATGCCACGAAGGGTTACTGAATGCATAAAAGTACGCGGAGATGCAACATATTATTAACAATATTGTCAATAAATATTGTCATTTGTTTTTGAAAATTTAATTAATTTGTTTGTCTCTATGCACTAACTATTTCTACGTAATTTCGATGTTCTGCGTCTTCTCCTTCGGCATGGTTCATTTCTTTTGGAACGCAATGTAGTTAGCTGCCGCTGCCCTGTGCCGGATAACTCAGGAACAGTAGATACTTACCTACACTCGCCTGGATAATAAACCGATGTTTCCGAAATCCAAGAAGAGGTCCAAAAGTACTGCGAAAAGTAGACAATTTGATGCAAAGGACATAGCCATAGTCGCTGAAGGATATCCTCATAAAGAAGTGAAACAACAATAAGAATGCAGCTATATTTGGAAATGTATTTGTAAATTACCAATTTATTCATTGGTCCTTTAAATGAACCTATTCTATTTTTATTTCTTCTTAAGATTCATTATAAAATTAGGGTTAGCAATATCGAAAACGGTCTTCCTTATACAATTGCTTAACCCTCAGAAAAGTTGGTTGTAAACTGTAGATCAGAGAGCTAGTAGGATAAGAAGCTGTTAACAATTGAATAAACAGCTATTAGTGAGAAGGATTAGGATTACGTATGAATAGAGATGACAGAGGCAGCTGGAATCATTCCTTTTTTGCAGCGATTAGATAGACTCCTGTCTATTCGCCTCTTGAGAATGGATTCGTTTGTCTACTGGTGTCCCCGACAATCGATAGAACACGAGTCTGTCTAATCCCTGCATAATAATATTAATTTCATTCGCCTTTACCCTCTCTACTTATGTACTTGTCACAGAGTATATAGAAGTAAATTTATATTAAAAGACTAACTAGTAACAAAATTTATGAAATTGTAAATTGAAAGATATATCCTAGCTGGTCGTGATCGAATAATTGCTGTCACGCATAAAGGAGTCGTGGAATGCTACTTTCAATAGTTGTTTTAGTACGAACTAACATTGTATCATCACGTGAATCTAAGTTATTAGTGTTTAAATTTTACGTTAAATATGAAGATAAAATCAAATTTTGTTAATTTAATAGTAGGCCTAACCTTTGCTCCTTTTGAGGTTAACTTTACTAATTTCAAATGAATTTCCGAAAAAGTTAAATGTTTGGTATTTATTTCTAATTTGAATTGCCGAAGGAGCATTTAGGAGATCTCGGTGTATAATACAGACTGTCAGATCAAATAATTAATTTCGATTAATATGTTCTTTTTTTTAATTGCACACGCTAAAGACCACACGTAACGCGATTATTCAATAGTTGACAACAGTAACGCCTGTAATCTTTATTGAAAATTCACTTGTCCGTAAATATCATTATTATTTCACTATAGCCATTACTGCAAAATTTTTTCGTTTTCTTTTTGTCAAAGGCATTGACCCGTTATGGTATGTAAGTAGAGACGACCAAGGTAGGGGAAATTACTCCTTTTTTGCAGCGACTAGACAGACTTATATCTATTCGACTCAAGAGAGAGGCCGCGTTGCCTATCGGTTTCCCCGAGAGTCGACAAAACACCAGTTTGTCTAGTCTCTGCAAAATTCTACTCATCTTTATATATCTCACATCTACAAACGACTCCTATATACAACAGAAGAGCATACTGCCAAAAGTATTCGCTGAGATAAAATTAAACATAAAATTACCTTTGTCGTAGCAAACTCAGTTATGCCTTTCAACTATTCCTACTTATTATGTATTATTATGTACAGAATAACGTTATCTGCGGAATTTAATAGTCAAGCGTTCGTTACTAGCTCATGCATACAATTTTCGTCCACATTCTTGTAACAAAAGAAAACAATTCCTTAAATTATTTCCAGTACCTGCAATACCGAAAATTTATGCACAACAATGTAGAAGCATCGCAGTCGAGGACAAGTATGGCTCGATCAAAGCTGATTTTGGTGGCTTTCTCAACTGAAGTGAAAACCATTGTTAGAATATCGCTTATTGAGAACATCTAAATACAGGCTAGTCCAAAATCGAAAATTGTTTTGGTAATCTGTAATTGAGTTATTTCAAATATTGGAATGGAATATCCTGATTATTATCATAGCATCCAATTTAATTCCATTTATTTTATGTAACCAGCTTTAGGAATTTCCTTGTTTATACTTACATGCATGCGTTTGAAGAATTCTTCCAAAATAATTTAGTTCCTTCTCTTTAGTGTACTTTAGTTCATACAGTGGTCATATTTGCGATGGTCAGTTGTGAAAAAGCATGTATCCTGCTTTATAAATGTTTTATCGGAAAATGTATAATTTCCTATATAGCTGGTTTAAATTTACTTTCAAAGAACGCAGGAACATTTATCTCATTGTTAGTAACGGTCTTCTAATACATCAAAAAAATTGTGTGAGACATAGCCTTGAAGTTTATTTACAATTATTTTTGAAAAATTTTAGAAATTGTTTTGAATATATTTTTTGAATTAAATTTTGAATTAGTGTACTTGGCATCTAAAATAATATTATCTGTCGAAATATTACAATATAATAATAAAGGATTGGCACCTACATGTAGTTCTGCTATGTCCCTGGTAAGAAAGGCTGTGGTGATTTCAACAGAGACGAAAGAGGGCGCCAAGACAAGTTTTGTGGGGCAGATCTGGACAAGCAATCAATCGCTATCGAAAGGACCCCGGGCGAGCATAATTTTATTTGCTTAGGGCAGGCGCAAGTATATTAACAAGCGTTTGGTAATTCGACGAGGCAACTTGAGCGAAATACCAAAACAGAGAAAAACGTGAATTTGTCGCATTCTTGCCACGAAAAACAGTTTTCCAGACGTCTCCGCGACTCTACTACGTCGATATCACAGCCTCTAACGAGCTTGAAATTGAAGTTAAAGGTAACTTTATCACGTATAAATACCTATCATACATATCTCACTTAAACGAAGATACGATGGTCGAATGCCCTGAGGATTCGATCTTCGAGTCCTTAATATGTCATACGAGACCTTTTATCGCTTTTCGTTATATTATTCGTTTTTTCGTTATTTTGTTGTTATTTATATTTACAAAAAGCAAAAGAGGGTAATAAAAGTAAATGTTTTTTTATATAATCTGTATATTGGAAAAACAATTGCTTCACCTGAAATGAATGGTAATGTTTATCAAGCGCAGATATAATGTATTTGCAGACAAATAATAAGCTATTAGAAAATAAATAGTCCAGACACAAGGTCTCCGTGATGCAGCGATTAGGATACTCAGGTTCGATTCCTTACCTGCAGGAGATTTGTTTAGATATTACGTCGGAAATAGCAGAAGAAATCGCAAATTTTCATAATTTACCAACGGAAGCCAATATACATTAGTTGATAGATACAACAAATATATTACTCAGCCATTAAAAGAATTAAATATGTGCATCTCGTTCTTCAAGTGAACAATGGCTCATTCTTACAACTTGTCTCTGTAATTATTATGTACTTTTTTAGCTTGCCAACATTGCCAAAGTTTTCCTTCGTCAGTAGCCGAAAACTAGTTTAAAATCAGATACAGTTCATAAATCAGTCAGTACTCTATCTTAGTTCGCAATCATCTTTTGGTTGTGCATTGATTCTTCATTGTGATTGCAATGTCGCTTAAAACTGCTCAAACTCGTATTTCGGTTACCTGCAAACCGCAGTTACATCCAAAAATGCGCAACAATATGTCAAAATGCATTAATATATTAAAGTAATAAATACATTAATGTAGATTTTAATATAACTGTAAGCTGTGTATGTAGTAATTCAAAATTTAATTAATCCAGGAATTGTGAGATTTAAATGTAAAATAGGAAAGATAATAGGAGAAGAATTAAAATGGCGGTATGTTGTGTTCTTGTCCTCATTATTGATTACATTATTATTGTACTAAAGGTAATTTAAAATTAGATTTTATCAACCTGATATTTGTTGAAGTAACGACATCGTTTTGGTAAATGTGTCTTAATAAATTTCATAATGTAGACCTTCTTTATCTTTAGAAAAGGGCGCTCTAAATGAACCATATCGGAAGTCATCCACCCAAAAGCCATTTCTTAACTACCCACCTTCCAGTTTATCTCAACCAACAACCATCGTGGTTAGACTGAAACTGACACCCATCCCTCATACCACTATCCCCCGAGTTGTGAAAGAAGATTTGTAAGCTCATTTGCTAGTGAATAAACTTCAGGTTCAACTTACGTTTGTTTATAAGTATAGAGGGCGAATTTGTTAGACCTGTGCCGAAAATGGAAGGAGATGAGCACTTTCACTGATTAATTTGATAGGTTATTAAAAAACGAAGAAAGGGAGGGTCATATAATATATCACTTTGGTTCTTATATATTTATTTAATAAACACATTATGTCATATGCACATTTTCTTATAAACGCATTCTATAGATCAGTATTGGCAAAAGTATAAGCTAACAATTGGTATTCAATAAGATTTAATATTGTTTAAATTTGATGAAGGAGCGTGAAAATTTAATTTAGTTTTAGAAACTCACGGATAGTATTCGCTTTAGTACTGGAGAGGGATCTAGTGTGAAGCAATCTAGTTGAATATAGTCCCTATACAAATTGATCCAACAACAAATACAACTAATCCGATACCAATTGAGGTTGTCGAGTACCAATCGATTATAAGATGGCTAAATCCAGATATAAATTGATCAAAAAAACTAATTAAACCAATTCAAAGTTGCTTAAGATGAAAGTAGGCAAATGAAGCGTGGACACTACCGTTTTATTAAAAAGAATTAATATCCTCGGTATTCTTGAATTCTTGAAAGAGTTTGACTATTTGGAGCCTGTATTGTAGCTGAAGAAGGATATTTCCAACAATTATTAAAACGTCTAATTATAGCACCATTTAATGAACTGTATTAATTACAAATGGTATATGTTAAGAAATTCATTCGCAATTTTGGAATTCGCTGTAACTTGCTAAACAAGCGTTTTGCACAATTTTTGTTTCGAGCACTAAAATCAGAAAGAAACTTTTTACCGTCAATGAGCGAAGTTTAGCATATAATGTGATTGGATGTGTATATAGGCAAATAACTATGCCCTGTTTGCAATAAGCCCGATCTCCTTGATGCACTCACGTAATCTACTCTCGTTGGTGCCTGCTTCCTTTCTGCGTATGTGCAACCAATTCTAGGAACATTAATTCGGCAATAAATTTATAGACAAACGGCGAAACAAAGCGCATTAATAACCCGTTTCGCGTTCCATTCATTGCCGGCTTCCTTGCCATCAATTATCTTTGAACTTTCGATCCAAGTGCGGCCAAATCTCAGAGAGATAATTAAGACATTTATCTTCCCCGCGCTGCCGATAGTTACAAACATGTTCGCGTCAGCTTGTCGCGCTACCGTCATCAATAATAATTCCGCGGCGGGCACTAATGAATACGGGCAGGTTGTTCAGGAAAATTAATAACGGGACCGAGAAGGCCTTTTGCCAATCAATTTTGTCTCTATTAGTTAGACGCTTAATCTGTTTCAGGCTCCTTTAAGAATTATCTAATTCAAGACGACTCGACCTATAAATTTCTGTTCTTCAACTACCCAAATATTTCAAAATTATCAATGCACAGATTAAGGACCGCTTTAATAGTCATCAAGTTAAATATCTGTATGCTAGCGTTTGTGTTCAAAGTCGGGAAATTTAGAAGCGCGCCAGCACTTTATAAAAAATTATCGCAAAAACAGAAGCCGTTACGTGAATATGTACGTGTTCGTAAGATTGCACTAAACCAACATGACACGGGCATCACGAATATCGATTGCCATTTGTCGCTCTTGGTCTATGGGTAATAGAATATTCGGCCATTTTTGCATACGGTTAAATAGATGAATAAAACCGAGTAATGATAATTAAACAGTAATTTTACTATTACCGATGTTCCGCAACGTAACTTGTCGAATAATTCTAATGACTAGAGCTCCCCAAAGTGCGTGGCAAGTCAGAAGGCGTACCGCCGGGAGTGGCCGGGGGGATATGTAATGTAACATATAAGCAAATAACTCGCATCGCATTTCGGTAGTTTATTACCGTATGCGATCGGGTTGTGACGGTATGGCGGACGCGCGTAGTAAGAAACGCCCACAGGCCGACAAAGTGAAAAAGTTCTGTGGAGAATTTCCTGACTTAATATATAATGGAAGTAAGATTATATGTAAAATTTGTAATATACCTCTGATGTGCAATGATAAATATGGCTGTAGAAGACATGTAAATAGTCAGCAACACAAAAATAAAAAACTGGGTGTATCACCGACTGAGGCAACTCAATTTATAATTGATTTATTTTATATGCTGACTGCGTGTAATTTACCGTTTTCCTTACTCAGGAAGAAACCATTCCGTGAATTTTGGAATAAATATAATCCAGACTTTGAGTTACCGTCGGAAACAAGCTTAAGGAGATGTGTGCCAAGTGTACGTACCGAAATTGAAAACAGGATCAGATCTGCAATAAAAAATAAACTACTGTGGTTATGTATTGACGAAACGACAGACCGTAAAAAACATTCTATTTTGAATGTGATTGTACGTATACTGGAACCTCGTCAACCTACAAAGGGAATTTTATTAGCTAGTAAAAGACTAGAATCGTGTACTGCCGACGCTATCGAGAGCGTAGTCGTTGATACTTTACAAACATTTGAAATTGCCACCACCCAAGTATGAATTTTCATGACCGATGGTGCCGCGACAATGCGTTGTGTAGGTCGTTCTCTTCAAGAACATTATGGGATGATGTTACATATTACTTGTAAACTTCATGCTCTGCATATTGTGGCTGAAACTATTCGTGCAAATTTCCCTGAGGTAAATGCATTAATAACAAATACGAAACTAGTGTTTCCCAAATCTCCCAAACGTACCAGTGAATTTCATAAACAGTGTTCCGGTATTCCCGAACCACCAGAGCCGATTCTTACGCGGTGGGGACATGGCTGAAGGCAGCGTTTTATTATTTTAAGTACTTCCGGCAAATAAAATCAGTCGTCTTACAATTCAATCCCAACGAATCTGCGGCTATTAAGGAAAGCCAGGAAAAATTCCAAGATATTTCCGTTGAAGCAGATTTACAAACCGTTTACAACAATTATAGAGAAGTACTTGAGGCAATAAATAAATTACAAAATAGTGCACTGTCCCTGACGGAGTCAGTACAAATATTAGATGACGTTAATACACTCCTACACTGTATAAATAACAAAAAAAATGATATCGTTACAAGAAATTTTGAAAGTGCTATGAAGAAAGATACAAATTTTAGCAGGTTAAGACAAGTTTGGGAAGGTAACTCTACTGATCCGGTGACTAAATTCAAAGATTATTTTCATTACGCGTGTATTACATCATTAGACGTCGAGCGTTCATTTTCAAGATATAAAAACATTTTTTCAGAACGACGAACATCCTTGAAAGAAACGACTGTGGAAACATTCCTAATGCTTCAGATGTTTGAGAAATCGGATTGCGCTTACGGTAACAGTTTTAATGTGCCTACCTCCTCGTGTGCTGACTAATACTATTTTCCTTGTGCATTAACACCCACTATATTGGATACGGCTAATTACAAAAGTAAGCGTTTTAAAATTCTTTATTTCTTTTGTTTTTATGTACTTTACTTATGTTCCTTATCGACGCCTATGGTGCGCCACGCAGTTGGGGAGCTCTACTAATGACTTTAGCTCTTCCAGCTCGCTGTACCTACATCCTTCCACTGAAACTGTAATATAAATATTGGAAAGGTCTGGTATAGTCCGTTTCACTTTATTTTAATCTGACTATCTGAGCAGGTAATTACGTTTGTGTAAACAAACAATGCGATAAGCTGGGACTTGCACAGGGCGTATTTTGTAACATTTTTGTATAATAATTAATATATGTATAATACAAGAAAAGTATGAACCTTGTTTAATCTTATTTTGTGTTGCAATAGTCAGATTAAAATAAAGTGAAACGGACTA
>JAIOKQ010000359.1:0-34600 GCA_020654165.1 Oryctes rhinoceros
GTGTACTTCGTTCAGTTACGTATTGCTGAAACCAAGTCGATCCTTGCAAAGCACATAAAATGCTTAACTTTATAATATTGTTGTCGTAAAAACATTTGCAACAATATTATGAATTACACTGCTTTCAAGCCGCTTAAAAATGGATCCAAACACCGCGTGTTCTTTTGTGACACACTGTTTTGTTAAAACTAATCGCGATTGGTTTTTGACTAATAGTTCTATTAAAAAGAATAGAAAGGATTAAATGCGAGCTTAGAGATTTTAGTTAACTGAATCACATTAAAACGCTGCAGTTTTCTTTTTTTGTAACATTTTTGGAATCTTGATCGTAAGATCATGATCGTCGCTATCACAAAGCCGCCACCAATTGTTTTGACTTCGCTAACAGTAACTGCAGAATGAGCGTCGGTATATCCAATGCTGGAAGTTGAGCCGGTCTGAGTTTAATTTTTTGCTGATTTTTTTGATTTTTTTGATTTTGAAGATCTTTTGCTGTGTATGTACAAAATCGTAATGAATATAGATATAAAAGCCTTAGGCAACTCAACTTTGCAAATTTAAACAAATAACTGTATTTAATAACAATTGAAATGTCCTTAGCAACCCACATATTGAATACACTCAATGAATTTATTGCTAAAGCAAGACTTTAGCGCATTAATGCCCGACTAACATTAGCACATACCCTATTCTTGTTATACGTTTATTGTAAACTACAAGCTGCGTAAATTTGATTAGTTCATTACATATAGAAGACACTATGTATATGTAAATATCGTCCAATAATTAAGTGCGCTGTAACTGTTTTTAACAGTATTGCTCCTGGTTACACTTATCTAAACTAGTTGTGTTTTAAATATTCCGTTCTATTATGATCTAAATTTATCTATATTTCTTATGTAGGTACCATTATTTTAACCATTACGTTAAACAACAAAATCAAACGTACTTACGTTTACAGCAGTTGTACAAAAAGCAAATAGTTTTTGTGCAATTCTTGGAAAGTCGCTCAAAAGTTCCAATTACATCATAAATGTGTAATGTGAACCATAGGTGGAGCATCAATTTTGCTGTTTAGTGTACTTTGCTAATCTGATAGACTACTAAGATCAAGTTAAAAATAGGAATATATAATTAATATTGTGCAGCTACGCTGAATCAAAGGATATACAAATACCTTCAAACATTCGTATAATTAGAATTTTCATTTGAAATTAACAGAGAATTCCACTACCTAGGTACACTCACCCATAAAAAAGAATTTATTGCGCTATTTATACATTGACGGGTCGATTTCAAATTTTCTGCTAATTAATCTTGATGGAATCAAAAAATCCAATCATTTGTGATTTTCAGAAACGCTAGAAGTGATAGTAACAAATGAAAAGCGCTATATATTTTTACTCTGACTAGATCACTTGCGTTATAGTTTAGCTTAGCATAGTTTAGCATGCCTTGTTCTTTCCCTAATCTAATACTTGCACCTTAAAACCAAAACTAAAACATAAAGGTTCTTTAAACCTCGCCAGCTTAAAAGCTCATTTAAAGAAACGCATTTGAACTTACACAGATATGCTACATTGCTTTATTTTTGTTTTGCTTTTTCTTAAATTTTCGTAGTGCAAAAATAAATGGAATATTATTAAGATAGGAAAGTTGGTATTCCTTCCAGTGGAAAAAATAGAAATATGCCGACAACACCAAAAGTTAGTTCATAAGCCAAAAGAATGGACATGATTTTTTCTAAATAGGCTAGCTTTCGGTATTAGTAAGTTAATATAGGCGGAGGCAAATACTTTAGAATCTCATTGCATACATAGACATAAGGGCATTGAAGGAAAGAATCTCTAACGATGTCTAACGAATCTTAAGATAGCAGCTATTTACGTTCTGTCATCATTAAAACCAGAAAGTGCATATTTATTGCATATGTACATATGCGAACTTTAAATTTAGGATTAACTATGTTATTTAATGGAATCTTCAATAAGAAAACCACAATGCACACAATGCTTCATTTTGCGATGAAAGTAAGAATAGATGCGTGTTTACGTAATAAAGATTTTATTTATAAACAATTACATATCTTTGAAATGCCAAAACTTAATCAAAATAAAATAAGCTATTAATTATCTAACGGAATTGATAGCTGAACAATTACCAGTCGGCTTAATAATGTTGAAGTAACATTTAGCCGGTTATGTGGTAAATAAGGAACGCGTTGCGATTGAAATGGTAGAACAAATAAATAAGATGAAATTAACTTGTTTAGAGGCAAAGGGAATAGTTCAATTACCATGGCAGAAGGTGCGTTTTCCATATGTGCTTAAAGGAAGAGATTATGCATGAGATGTTAACGCATTGTCAAAAATTTATCTTGTTCCAAATAAAACTGTTAACCTACGAAATCTTGGTTGTCGATAATCACATCAGTTTTTGTCAGTTCTTGTATTGGTAAAAAAGAGAAGAAGGTAATATTTGGTAATAATAGTAATTCCAAAGAAGTAATACACTCCGCCAAAAAAGTTTCGCATAATTTAGTTTTGAATCATAAAAGTATCGCATAATCTTCGTTTGTTGCATAAAGTTGTAAATATACTTTAATGCGCTCTAAGGTATAATTTCTATGATTGTTTAAATAAAATACAGGCCAAATAAAAACAAGAACTCATACTTGAGATTTTTATTAAAACAAGAAATTATAATTTTGGAAAGAAAAATGTCATAACAGTAGCTTTTAATACTGAGTATTGCCACCTCTGGCTCTTATGACCGCTCGCATACGGTTTGGCAGAGATTCGATTAACCTCCGTATATAAGCCTGATTCAAATTCTCCCACTCGTCACGGAGAGCATTTTCTAGTCCATGCAGGTCCGCTGGGGCAACATTTTGGGTTCGTATCCGTCTGCGAAGGAGGTCCCACACGTGCTCGATAGGGTTCACCCGATGGGTTCGTAACCTATTCCGAATAGTTTGAGTACTCGCACGAGTATTTCTGACTCTAGCCAAGTCGTTCTGCAATTGTCTCGCAGTTACATGTCTTCGACGTAATGCTTGTAGTAGTAAGTAGCGGTTATCTTGGCGAGTAGAACATCTTGGACGACCTGGTACAGGTCTTCTGCTGTAATTGCCTGTTTCCCTATATCTGGCTACGGCTCTAGAAACACTTGACCGATTGATGTTCATCAAATTAGCAACGTATGCTTGAGATCGTCCATCTTCGATTAAAGCAACTATAGCAGCCACTTGTTCTGAAGTTAAATTGCTCATTTTAGTTTTAAAAGCGTTGGTACAGAACTCTGACTTCGCACTTTAAAATTTGTCCGTTTAGGAAGACTTTCAATAAACAACTGAACAAACCTTACACATATGCATTTTTCTAAATGTGTTCTCTTTTAGAAAAAAAGTAAAAAAGCTATGTTCCATGATTTTGTTAGTGTTTTTATAGTTCACATACACGAGGCAAACTTTTTGTGAACGTATAAAAATATCTTGGTTTATAAATGCCCTTTTTTAGTTTATGCGATACTTTTTTGGCGGAGTGTATTTGGCTTCCATATCGACAGAACCAATATCTATGGTAGTACCTTAAAACACCGACCGACTTTGACTTATTTGAATATCCACAATACATCACCGCGGGAAGTGGTGACATAATTCTCTTCACCCACCTAGAACTAATACGTAGATAATAATTATATTTTTTGAACTACTAGTTTCAATAAATTGGTAGTAATATGTTCGTAATGTTAATCGATCATCGATAGCGTTGCGATCTATTGCAACTACTAGTTTAGCATCTCTCTTTTTCAATCCAGTAGATGTTAAGGATGGCCTACTAAAATGTTGATGTTATTCGAGACTAATGACAACACATTTGCATAGAATACGTTCCGCCGCCTTCAGATCTACTTGCCATAACCGACAGAGGTAATCTTGAACTCTTGAGGGACACGCAAATGATTTGTAGTTATGTTTAAATGTTGTTAAAAGGGAAAGTTTTCAGTCTAGGAGGGAAAAAGCGTAAAGTCATACCACAAGAATGTTTCAGCAACATAATTATTTAAATGGCAGATACTTGAAGGCTTTGATCTCTAACATCTAAGTTGTGAATATCTATAAAGCATCGAACTGTATAATTTAAATAAATTATAATTGCTAATTTTATAATTTTATACAACAATTATAACTTAGGATATGACCTACTTCACAAAAGTATTGTACAACAATGGGATAATGGTTGTGCAAGAATCCAACGCGAGCCAACAAATCAACTTAATTTGGTAAAAGAAGGGAACGTTGGCTTTCGGAACGCGCTTTCCGCTGCTAAACAATCAATGGGTAATTGAATTTGCACCGTAACAGAATGCACGGTAATAATGTGTCGTGTAAAAAGAAACCATTAATTAGTTTTGAAAACGAAGAGCGCTTTAAAATGTTTTGATTTATTACCCTTGGAATCAGCAATAAGTAATTAATAATGTGAGACTCAAGATGTGTACAAATATCTACACGTGTTGGCGGGACGTTACTCTAAACTTTTTTGTTAAATGTACGACCTTATTTAAAGAAAATCATCCGTTGTTTTTTTTTATATAATTCACGAATTACTTAAAATATAAGGTTGAGTAACCTTTTTTTAATGAGATGCTTTGTATTATACTTTGATTTATCAATTAGCCGTAATAATTATAATCATATAACATTTAAGCGGATAAAATAAATATTTTGCGCCTTATGACTCACAGGTATTTAATAAAATGCAATAACTTGATAAGAAGCATTACCTCTTATAAGAGAAAGAACTTTAATAAAAAAATTAATTGTTTTAAGTTAATTATAATAAATATAATCCGCAGAAATTTGTTTTTCTGTTCCCTTTAGATAATATCAGATTAAATCTAGTATCGCTAAATTTGTTCATCTAGTTATCAACATAGAATAAATTGTCGTTCTATTTCTTTTCAGTTGTTGAATAAAATGCGTTTATAACATTTAAGTCGATAGCTATTCGTCAGACCCAAAAACTTGCATACTGTTAGTTTTAGCAATAGATACTCCATAGTTTGTGCAATCCATTCTTACATAAAAAATGTTCCTAATGAGCTGTTTTAGCGGGCCAATATTACCGTTGGATGAAGTTAGATCCTAAATGGTCTAATTTGAAAGTTTTGCTCAACATGTACCGTGCTAACTGTCCACTACTACCCTTCCTTCTCCGGAAAAAGCCCGATATAATTGTGGGCGAAACATCGAGTTTTCGTTTAACCATGACACGGTCTGATCCCGAGTTTTAACTAATTCTGGTTGTCGAAGCCTACATTATTAATAAAAAAAATCTTTACAGAATGCTTGAGAATGTTGAACAAGTCAACGAAACGTTGAATACAAGCAATAAAATATACAAACCCAAAATAAAGTTTTCTTTTTTTCTTTAGCAAGCTTGTCAACCCAAATAAGAATTTAATTCCTAACCAGCTCCGATTTAATTTAATGCAGGGTTTGTATAATAAATACGAGAATGTTTCAGAAACATTTTCTCAGCAATTTAAGCTCAAATAGATAACAAAAAATGTATTTAACGAGTAATAGAAAATCAAAACGAGAAACAAATTTGATGTAGCTTTCTATCACATATAAACATTATGTTTATATAATCTCACCTTACCGCGCAAACCAACACACCTTACTCAAACTTCAAATTAAAATTCAAGCATTGAAATTGGGAATAGTGTCAGTTAGATGACTATTAAAACCAAAAGTCAGGTATTTTATTAGCATACCCTCTTTTATTTAATTGCGATTAATAATTGTTTTAATCACAGCAAATTTTGATAATTTTGGTTTTCCAAAAATATTTGCGAAATTCAACCTGATGCTTTTATTTTTAGAGGTAGCGATGCAGGGACGTAAATTATATTGACCGCCAAGGCGAATATCTAACGAATAATAATTTAGGAAATTACACTTAAGATACGCCTAAAATTATTTTAAAGATTGTTGTAGGGAAATTTTGCATTGGATCGAATGTTTTAAGTTGTGAACAAAATAAGTTGTTATCCGTTTCACCACTATCTAGATGCTAGCAGATAAAAAAGAGTTGACGCTTCTGAAGAGGAGTTCACTGCCAGTAGAGCGAATTTAACTTTGAACCAGTTTAGCCTAATTGTTGCGAATCATAATACTACGCTATCTGGTATTATATTACATTACATTGAACTTCAGGATTTCTAACTTGCTACTTTCTAAACGGTAGGCACGCGTTTCTTGGCACTACATAGCGCCAAAAATTTTTTGTTTGTCGTTTTGAAAGTAATAATAATAATAATAATAATAATAATAATAATAATAATAATAATAATAATAATAATAATAATAATAATAATAATAATAATAATAATAAACTGTATTTTACCAGCAATATACAACATATATAGTGGTAGTAACCGCGCGTACCTATGGCATATAGTGCAGAAGAAAGCTTTTGAGAGAGATCATCAATTTCAGCTCCCCAGGTTAATCTACTATCCAAGAGCACTATTTCGCTTGGATGTAAAAGGTGATTGAACGATTTTTTCTTCATTAAGAAGAAGCTTGTTCAACATAAACCATCTGGTAGCCTCAGATAACATCTTACGATTTTTTGCTTCCAGCTGTTGATCTTTGAAGCCTCTGATAAAAGTGTGGTGTCATCAGCATATTGCACAATCTGGCCTAAGATGTACTGTGGGAGATCGTTGACAAAGAGGGAAACTAGCCAAAAGTGATCTCTGAGCCGCTCCATGTTTGACCGTTTTGAATTCACTTGATATACCATTCGAATATATCAATTGCTTGCGGCTCTCAAAGTAGGAACGTAGCAATTGCGAGATATGACCACGGATTCCATAATGTTCTATTTTCTTAAGTAGAATATCATCATCCTCTCTGTATTTTGTCCGAAGTACACTCCGCCAAAAAAGTATTGCATAATTTAGTTTTGAATCATAAAAGTATAGCATAATCTTTGTTTGTAGCATAAAGTTGTAAATATACTTTAATGCGCTCTAAGATATAATTTCTATGATTGTTTAAATAAAATACAGGCCAAATAAAAACAAGAACTCATACTTGAGATTTTTATTAAAACAAGAAATTATAATTTTGGAAAGAAAAATGTCATAACAGTAGCTTTTAATACTGAGTATTGCCACCTCTGGCTCTTATGACCGCTCGCATACGGTTTGGCAGAGATTCGATTAACCTCCGTATATAAGCCTGATCCAAATTCTCCCACTCGTCCATGCAGGTCCGCTGGGGCAACATTTTGGGTTCATGTCCGGACTTACCGCAGGCCAATCTAAAACTGGAATACCAACATCGTTAAGGTATTCCTGGACGATTATTGCAACATGCGGTCGTGCATTATCGTTCTTCTAAAATGTCCGTTATATACCTGTGGGCAGTCTCTGTACGACCTGTTAAACAGATGCCTCCCCAAACCATAATAGAGCCACCAGCGAAATTAGGTCTAAGTCTGATATTACACTGCGAATAGCGCTCACCGTCTCGTCTGTACATTGAGATACGCCTATCTGAGGTGTAAAGACCAAATCTTGACTCATATGTGAAGAGTACATTGACCCAGTCATTAATGTTCCAATTTACATGTTCTCTGGCAAACCTTAAGCGAGCCACTCGGTGGTTCCTAGTGAGACGAGGGGCTGTTACAGCTACTCTAGCTCTTAATCCACTCTGTCGTAACCTATTCCGAATAGTTTGAGTACTCACACGAGTATTTCTGACTCTAGCCAAGTCGTTCTGCAATTGTCTCGCAGTTACATGTCTTCGACGTAATGCTTGTAGTAGTAAATAGCGGTCATCTTGGCGAGTAGAACATCTTGGACGACCTGGTACAGGTCTTCTACTGTAATTGCCTGTTTCCCTATATCTGGCTACGGATCTAGAAACACTTGACTGATTGATGTCCATCAAATTAGCAACGTATGCTCGAGATCGTCCATCTTCGATTAAAGCAACTATAGCAGCCACTTGTTCTGAAGTTAAATTGCTCATTTTAGTTTTAAAAGCGTTGGTACAGAACTCTGACTTCGCACTTTAAAATTTGTCCGTATAGAAAGACTTTCAATAAACAAGTGAACAAACCTTACACATATGCATTTTTCTAAATGTGTTCTTTTAGAAAAAAAAGTAAAAAAGCTATGTTCCATGATTTTGTTAGTGTTTTTATAGTTCACATACACGAGGCAAACTTTTTGTGAACGTATAAAAATATCTTGGTTTATAAATACCCTTTTTTAGTTTATGCGATACTGTTTTGGCGGAGTGTATATGTAGAATCGAGATATCTATTTTCTTTTTGTTCTCTTAATTTTCTGAGGTAAAATTTTTTATAATTTTTAGATATTTTTTTAGATCATCACCGCCTAACTGATTGTATGTTTCGTGTATTAAAGTTAATGTTTCTCGAATTCGCCTTAGTTCATTACCAGAGTTAATTAGCAGTTTGGGTTTACTTGTTCTTACTGCTGTGACTGTTGTAACTAGTTTAGTTTTTATAGGAAATACCGTATTTATATTGGCAATCAGTTGTGTTAAGATGAAGTAATGTTTTATGTTGACATCCTGTATGGGTATCGAGAGAGTTCATCTTTTCAATTTTATGCCGTTTTCAAAAGCGTCATAATTTTGTTGTGTAAAGTTTTGGCATTAACTGTGACAATAGAGGGTAGAGATAAAGAATACTCTCGGCGCCACGCTGATGGCGTCGCGTAGGCAAAAACCTGTTCGTGGGTAGCGAGTATTTTTCTCTCCTTTCGTTGCGTTTACCGTGAATTATTCCATCAATACCATGATGAAACTACCTTAGCATTATATTTTGGTTGTTATTTTAGGCATTTTTTACCATTTCTAGGCATATTTATAAAAATGTTTTTATTTGTGATTAACCTTATCGTCCTGTGGATATTTTTTTAACTGGTCTGATGATGTGTCTTTTTAATACGAAACCGATCATGTTTTGTTATAATTTCATTAAACCCGCCGTACACTTCGTACCTTTTTAGAACAATAACATTTGCGGTAGGCTTTAGAACTACCAAGTAGGTGATTGGTTTTATTTTACTCTTACGTATTTATCTCATAGTAAATTAAGGTAACGTTTTCCTAATTAGAACTAATGATCGTAATAACGATCTGTAAATAAAATGATCCAGTGATATTAATATTTATAATCTAGAATCAAAGGCACTCTTTTATATTTTTCTAACCTTAGTGTTTGTCCTAATATTGTGAGTTTCCCAAATTTGTAGTAAATTCAACAGTTAAAAATTACAACGATTCCAATATTGACGCAACTTTAATACTGATTATTTTCAGTCGGATAATTAACTGTACGAATACGCACGTCATGCGTTCAGTAATACACACTCACCGGTACCAACAAGAAATTCTCGAGGAAACGAAATTATCTAGATTACGCACGAGAACAGCAGTAGGTTGATGACCCAACAGTTTTCATCGTTAATGTCTATACATGATCCCAATCAGTTATTTATCATTTCTATTATTGCAACATACGTAGAGGTACGTGTAAATATATAGCTTCCTGGGAACTTACTAATTACTACAACCGTATTAGTTTTCGGCATGCATGTACACCGGTACCCGCATTGCATAATTGAACAGCGTGATCTTCATCCGCACTGCTGCCAAGCGTGTGCGTGTTTCATGTTTACTTGTGTTGTAGGCCTTTGGTGCTGCAGCATCGATTCGAGAATTCCGAATGGTAAACTTTCAGACGGAGATACGTTAAAGTAATTAACATTCTAACAGTCATAATACGGTCATTGTGGTAACTGTTTTCACATTCCCATTTTAATTAGTACCAGAAAATTATCTGGATGCAAATGTCATATTTAACACAGTGAGGAAACAGCATATTGATTTTATCTTAAAATGTATAATAGGTTATTCAAATCTGAAACACGTACATATATAACACGCGTGCACATCACGAAGAGTTGTGCAAAACCTTTATGGATCGCATACTTAAATCTTGCCTTATTTGATTCTGTTTAAGAAGGACCAATTTCCGTTGGTCCATTTCTCTACGTGTTCGAGCTGGCTTTAGGCTGCGGGATTTTTCCAGAATCTTGAAAATTTCTCGGTTAACACCCATCCCGAAGAAGAGATGCGTCATTAAAAGGGAACTACGGACCTCTAACCTTGCTAGATAATTCCTTATTTGAAATATGTTTGCATAAATATCGTCAACTCAAATAAACACTTTCGGATACTGCTCAGCATGGTTTGTTAACCAACGCACTGTAATAACCAACCTCAGCATTATTGCTCAGTTCATTGCTGAAATCTTAGGTGAGAGACGGTAGGTGAATGTTATTTATACGCATTTAACCAACTGAGTCATCGAATATTTCTATCAAATTAAAAGCCGTCAGATTTACTTCTGAATGCACATATTTCTTCGCAACGTTTCTAGCAGATTGAAGTGGTACGTAGGGGTTCCCAAGCTGTATATTTCTGTACTGACTTAGGTGTGACAAAAATTGTTTGTTGTAATGAACGTTTCGCCCTGTAACAGCCCTTATACAGCTGTTACACTATGAAACGCGTGCTT
Source organism: Oryctes rhinoceros (assembly GCA_020654165.1). Classification (NCBI taxonomy): domain Eukaryota; kingdom Metazoa; phylum Arthropoda; class Insecta; order Coleoptera; family Scarabaeidae; genus Oryctes; species Oryctes rhinoceros. Next base: position 10,641 of record JAIOKQ010000359.1, read on the forward strand.
GCGAAGGAAGACAATGGGGCAAAAGACTTCGCCAAGTCTCATTCTTATTGTTTTATTAGAAATGAAATTAAGACAAAATAAGACAAAAAATACATGATAGATTGTCGCAATCTACAGCATTAAAAGCAAATAATGTAAAATTTGTTACGCGACTGTCACAAAGGTCTCTCCTTAGCGTCTTAAACAAACGTCAACGAAGTAACTATAACTTAAACTCTACCAAGGAAAAGGCACATTGCTAAGGAGGCTACATGGCGGCTTGCGCAATGTTTGTGCTTTACTGAAGGTTTAGAAGACATCGCGAAATGATTGAATGAATCTAATGCAAAGCTATAGTGGTTTTGATTAATCAAGACAAGATGATAGAAACAAGATACTTAAAATTGTTCAAAGGGTGATCTGAGTAGACATTGCCGGCCGAAAATGCGCTTCTTAATGGGCGCTATTCTTAATTAATAAATGGGACTTGTTAGAGACATCTTATGCAGGGGCTGTCAAGCTGAAGATGAGGTGGTGGAGTATTTTTTCTTGTACAAATTTCTAATAGCATCAATTACCAATTTTACCACCATTAGGGCGTTTCTTCTGGGCAAAGTATTAACCCATTACCCGAAGATGTAGGCCTAAGGATTGTATACAACAAAGAGGATGTTTAACGGGCATGTATTGTGCTCCGAATACTGTAAATTTCATCTGACCAACTCGTTGTCCATAATCGGCATTTGCTAGAAAAAAAAAACCATTAGGCTTCAATAGAAGATAAAAAGAAAGTACAACCTAGCAATTATTACAAATAAAGTAAAAATAATCCTAGTACCAGGTAAATGTAAACACTTGAGGAAAGAAAAAAAGATTACATGAATCGATTCAAATATTTAGGAATCATGCAGATACAGAAGGGAATGAAATTGGAAGACGTAGAATTACATTAGGAAGGCATAGAATATTTCTGTCAAGTAATAATGTAACGTACAGGGTGATCCATTGAAAAAAACGAAGCTTTTGGTATTTGAAGAAGTTTGTACACGTATAAAAGAAATCCTGTATATGTTGCGATTTTTCTACCTATCTGAGACCTTTATGTTTCGGAACAACTTAATAACGTTGAAAAAATAAAGATGTAATGAATGTAATACTTTATGATCAATTCATTGCTAAATTAATATACATAGTGTGTTATTTGCAAAAGTATTTTTCACGCTGCCCTGCATTAATTGAACATCCCCCCTTATAGTCTACCTTCTTTTAAAGATAGTCGATTAACGATTGTGACTTGAATTCAAGAGTATACTGGTGTATCAAAGTTTGAAAATGTTCATTCAAATGCATATTTAGTCCCGAATAAGGCACAAACGACTGTTAAACAACAACCGAGTGCCGAACATGGCATGCTGCCCTGCATTAACTGAACATCTTGTATATTTCGCACTATTTTAGAAATGTGCACAAACGCAAATATATTTTTATTTGAAACACTTTTTTCTACTATGTTAACTAAGATATTCCTGCTGATTTCCCTCCGCTACTAGGCTGTATATATGCTCAATTACAAAACGCTTAACAAGAACGTAGCGAACGTGTTAACTAACGAATAAAAAGCAAATGAAAACGAGATATGCATTACAAATTTAAATGTGATTCGCGAAGATGGCGAAATAAAGCCAAATACATGGCAGCAAAATTCTGTAGCAGCTACTGAATTCACTGAATACCGATAAGAATCCGAAGAAAAACGTTGTTGTAGTAGTCAAGAACTCTGTATATGTTAATTCGTGCAGATCACGGGCCGCAAAAATAATAACAGAAAGTTTCGGCATTTGGGTGCTCCAAGACCTTCTTCGTATTCGTTGGTTTACTAGGTAAATACGTAAAGTATTAACGAAAGTATTAAACTGATCAACATCAACGCATGCAAAAGATGTTTTAAAATATATAAATAAGAGATTCATTAAATTAGAGCAAGTCATTTTTACACCATTTTCATTATTTTATTAAACGCCCACTTGCTCCACCTAGACTTTTTAAGTGTTCATTTCTGTCTAGTCATTTAACGTTTAAAATAAATATGAAACGGGCTATTGTGTCGGCTTTTTGCTCTGTATTCGTAATGCCAACTTTATTAATATTTCATCAACGCCATCGAATATCTACATCGGGCTAAAGTGTGTCAAAATTGTGTAACAACTTGTCCTGCCCACCGAAAAGTGAAGTGTTACATACTGTGACCAATAAGAAGTTATATACGTGTTATCCGAAGGTGGACTTCTTGCTATATGCTCTTACATATTTTTATTTACGTTAACTTTCTATAATCTTCATTATATGTATACCTACATTGTTAATAGTAATTTCAAATAAAGGTAGATTTGAATTCTTTGCTGATTCTTGGTGTCATTTACACTGCTTAGGAATTATATTAAAAAATTAATATTTTATATTAAATGTTTATGGATTACTTTTTTCAAATTAGAGAAGGTATTTTTTTAACGAAGGGCGTAATAGGTTGCAAAGTTCATAAATGTGGTCGTTGAAATGAAATTGGAAGACGTAGAATGAAATTAGGAAGGGATAGAGTATTTCTATCAAGTAGTAATGTAATATACAGGGTGATTCATTAAAAAAAAACAAGCTTTTGGTATTTGAAAATTGTGAAGTTTGTACACGCGTAAAAAAATCATTAATGATAGCAAGGACTGTGACGTAGTATGATAAACAACTACTTTCGCACCATATAAGTTTATTTATCATATAGTAACATGTAATAATTAGTCCTGAGCGGCCGTTTCGAGGACACGAATGGTCCTATTCATCAACCGGTGACCGAATGATGGATCCTCGAAACGGCCGCCCGGGACTAATTATTATATTATAAAAATATTAAATAAACTTGTGTGGTGCGGAGGGGCCGATACTTATGTGTTGTTTACAACAACAGAAAATTGTGTATCTTGCGATTTTCGTACCTATCTGAGACCTAGATGTTTCGGAACAATTTGACAACGTCGAAAAGATAAAGTAATGAATTAAATATTTTATGGTCAATTCAATGGTAAATCAATATACATGGCGTATCATTTAGAAAAATATTTTTCATATTGCCCTGCATTTTTCATATGAACGGCATGATAGGTCGCAAAGTTCATAAAAGTGATCGCTATTGTGATTTTAAGCTACTAACTTGTTAGTATTTTTTTTTGTCTAGAAGCTTACCAAAAATCAAAACAAAAATAAGCTGTAAGGTGTCCCATAAAAAGAAATAACGAAATTCTAAGATACTAATTTAAAAGGCAATATTATGCGAATCTCGTTAGCATGTGAATATCGGCTCCTATTGTCTCTAATCTACTTAACAAAAATTACAGCTGTCTAATGTGTACTTCTCGAGGACTAACAATATCTAACTTTGGGACATTGTGATTTCTGATTATTTTATTTTTTTCTTAAAATTTAACTAGGACTTCAAAAACGCCATAAGAATAACAATGCACTAATATTAGACACAGTACAGTGCCTATATGAGTTGCTAAGAAACAAAAAAAGACGTGCATGTGAAAATAAATTAAACGTTTTAACGTACTACATACGTGATTACGTCGTAAGCAAACCTAAAAAAAAAAAAGAAATGGTAAATGCATTGAATGGCTAAAATTTACATATTACAAGCGGTCGCTCTTATAAATCCTCTTCAAGAGAAAAGTAACATTTTATTTAATAAGTAAGATTTATCGGCAACTTACTGTATATGGGATGACTGTTCGTATCCCAGACTCGCAACCATTTTCAAGTTTTTCATAGTTTTCCTTGACAGATTTGATGAATGTAGATGTGAATATTATACGCATCACGTTCTACGGCCGCAGAAGTAATAATCACTTATGTCAGGAAGGATATAAAGACATGGACTGTTATTATTGCCATGACCATTATATGGTTTGACTTGCGCGTACTGGTAATTTTTTAGAGCAACTTCATCGTTTATTTGGGGGTAGCTATGACTACCATATGAGGAATAAACCCGGAAAAACGAGTTACGTTTTTATAAAATTAGCAAAGATTAGATAGACTTGCGTTCATTCGCCTCATAAATGAAATTACTACTTATTTGCAGAGAGTAGGCAACACGAATCCCTTCTCATGAGAGGAATAGATACGAGTCTATCTAGTTGCTGCAAAAAAGAACAATTCCACCTGCCTTTGCCATCTCTACTCATGAGAATGGGTTCGTGTGGCCTACTGGTGTCGCCGAGAGTCGACAAAACACGACTCTGTCTAGTCTCCGCTAAATTCGCGAATCGTACGAAGAGTGTATCCGTTTCTGCAGGTTTAATAAAGAATATTTGTCAGTGGTTCCGCATATTCAGTTATTACGTCACTACTGATGAAATGAAATTAACAATTAAATGTATTGTTTCGAAATGCGGCGTTTTAATTTGAAATTTCATAGTATGCTTAGATAAAGTAACTGTATTTTTTTGTTTGTTAGACGAATAGAAAACTAGTTTTAATAGGATTTTACTATAACTAAATTTTTATTTTCAAAACAACACTTCCACATTGTAAATAGCTCCTTAACATAATTATTCTATCACTGTAATATCTAATTATTAACAAAAAGGTTAGGATAAAACATTTTCGTTAACAAAATTCTTTAATCATACCTCGAATGTTCTAGTGCGAACATTATATTTACGTGATACATTTTCCTCAGGTATCGCAGAAACAGTTCTTGTGGTTATTAAGTTATATGCTTAGAGCCATCCGTTGCCTAATATGTAACTGTTGAATTTGTAATAACACGTTATTAATGTTCTAGATGTATTTGATAATACATAATTAGCAAGCCAGTTATGGAATAAAATATACCGCTCGAATTCCTCACTTATTGCCAGAAATTAAAGCCGCAAGCAAGCACACTTCAACATCACATTTTTTTTTAATTTTACCTAGCATTCAAACTTGCACGTGCGACGACTGTTTCCTATATAGGACACGTTTTCTAAATTATAGACAGGTATATAATTTATACTACTTACATAGTATAAGCAACATTTAATTAAAACTCTAGAAGGATAAGTAGAGTAGTTCACTAACATATCAAGGGCGTGCCTTTTAAATCCTTCTTCTTTCTAAGATTAAAATAACATCGATTATAATGTGACTTACAAGTAATGAGATATATTACATGACCATTTTAGTTGTTTGTTATCGACTAAAAAAATCATTCATCAATCATCAAATTACATTACACCGTATAAACTATCTGTCATAAATAGAGAGGACAAATGCGAGTGAAATCATACCTGCTTTGCAGCGACTAAACAGACTCGTGTTTTGTCGACTCTCGGGGAAACCAGCAGGCAATACGGACCATTTCTTATGAGACGAATAGACACGAGTCTGTCTAGTCGCTACGAAAAAGATATGATTTCTCTCGCTTTTGTCTTCTCTGGACATAAAGGTCCGAACGGTACAGATTCCTGAAATAAAAGTAGTAATTGTTATAAATGTCCATTTTTCTCATGCGTTATAAGTTGTAAATGAGGGTAGTCTGAAAAGTTTTCAGCCTAACATACGAACATGTATTTTTTTGTCAAGTTCAGTTTTATTTCTCAACATAAGTCTTCTTGTAGATCGATAGACTTTTTCATATTGATACTCCCATCTTCTTAATATGCTTAGATCGTTGCTGGTATCTTGTTCGATAAAATATGGCTTCTTCATTCGATGAAAATCTCTGTCCTGCGACCGAAACCTTGAGCCTAACAAACCAAAAAAAAAGTCACCGGGGTAAGATCTTGAACTCTAATTCGTAAATTCCCCGTAGTATTTCCCCGTTATGGTCTCTCCTTTGTCAAGATAATCGATTAACGATACTGTGCCTTGATTTCAGGAGTTATTAATCTACGCCAAGATTCCGACATAGTTCGTTTAAACGGCTTTAACAGGAATTTGCATATGTTCGAAACAAATGCATTTTTGGTTCCAAGTAAGGCACAAACGACTGTTAAACAACAACCGAGTGTCTAAAATGTCTAAATGACACAGAAATTTTCAAAGGTATCTTTCAATGCAGTAGTACGCTTTTATATTGAAAGAAATGGCGATATGGTTGGGCAAAGTTTATTATTATCAGGTTAACTGTTGCAATATAAAACACCATTTTTTAATCAATTTTCACAAATAAAAACACTAGACGCTGTATGTATGTGTCAATTACTGATGAAATGTAGGATGCAGAAAACCGACGTTCATGAAAAGATATTGTTATTCAAATTAATAAATAACATATTTGATATATCATTAACCTTAATTATAAAGGTAACTTCTGTACTGTAGCGCTTTTATTTCTTATTATAGATAAGCGATGTCCATTCTTTCTTATTTTTTGCCATTCTTCTTGCATCATTCCACGATATCCCTCTTTTCCTCAAGCTTTCTTCTATTGTGCTATCCCATGTTTTTCTTAGCTTTCCTCTTTTTCTCTTGTGTCTTGATCTTGCCAGTCATACTCTTTTCCTCAGTCTTTCTTCTTCCATCTGTACCATATGCCCAAACCATTTGAGTTTCTACATCTCTATACTATCTAAAATCGATTCTACTCCTAATTCTTCTCTGATCTTCTCGTTTTTTAATCTATCCTTTCGAGTAACCCCTTTAACCGCTCTTAAATATTTCATCTCCAACGCTTGTATTCTATTCTTAGTTTGATTATTTAAGATCCAACTTTCACTGCCATAGGTCAATACAGGTTTAAATATTGTGTTAAACACAGTTATTTTTGTCTTCTTTGAAAGTTCCTTTTTTTTTATAAAAGCGTTGTTCAAAGAATAATATAATTTTATTCCACTTTCAATTCTGCTGTTAATTTCTGCTTCCTCTTTACTCCCTTCCTGATGTATATTTATTCCGAGATATTTAAATATTTCTATTTGTTCTAAAACCTTTCCATCTATATAAATTATCATCTTCGCATCGTGTTTCCCTAGCGACATGACGTTAGTCTTCTCTGCATTTATCTTCATATTTCTCTTTTTTAAAAGCTGTTTACCTAATATTTAAGTTTGCTTGCAGATCCTTTACATTCTCCCCGTACACTACCAAGTCGTCGGCAAACGCACTTTCCATCATCCTCATGTTTTTATACCCTATTATTTCATTAAATAAATATTCCAAATATAATTTTAGTTAATCTAACAAAACTTATTGGAGAGAAGTGATATAACGAGTTGAGTGCTTCAACTCGTTAACTTTAGTTGAACATTCAACTGGCTAATTAAGATAATTTCTTATTGTGATTCAAGTTCACTCCCAGCTCAGCTTACGTTTGGTCTAAATCAGGCGGAGTCGTGGCGTTCATTTGTTACGGTAGAAAAAACTAATTGGGTGGCTTTGGAGATTATTCAATTTATTCTTTCTTTAATATGCGAATATCTGCTCTTCCCTTCTTATAAATACTAAATATTACTAAATAATAATAATAAAAATAATAATTAAAATAGTTTGTATTATACAAATATGTAATTATTATAGAAGGCAAAGGCAGATAAAATCATTACTTTTTTGCGGAGACTGCACAGACTTGTGTTTTGTCGATTCTCGTATTTAGTTGCTTCAATTTTACTCATTATGATGTGCTAATGTGTAAATACACAGAAACGTTTGTATAGGGTATAGAGATACGTACCAAAGTACAAAATCCCGACCATTAGCAACCAAAAGATATTATTTCTTCCAAATAATTTCATTATAATACCAAGTTATATTTAATCTTAAATCCAAAATAATTAATTCTAACACAAAAATGGTGTTACAATAAATATATATACGTAAATTAAGACGTTACTAGCAATTAAAAACGTTCGTATTTAGAATTAGAAGAACGAAATATTGTTTTTCTTTCTATTCCTGTTTTTGTTCATTTACGGTTGATAATGTTTGCTTATTATTTATTTTGCCATCACGTGTACATAGAAAAACCAACATGAAATGCCGAATTAACTGTTGTTGAAGTTGCTAGTGAAATCTAATATCGCCAAGCTCGTTACCATCATTATTACTTCTTGAGAAAGCTGCATAAAGAGCAATAAAGACCATCCTCCGACACGTGTGGTCTTACTAATTAAAGATTAATCATGTATAATTAACCAAATTGGTTTTTTAATATAATCAGTATTATGTATGGAATAAGGTAAGCGAAATTGATTTTACCGGGAAAAGTTCCTGCGGTTGATGATAACGACAATTAATTAAATAGGAAGAATGAAACTGACTTTGTAAAAAAAAAAAACTAGAATTCATGACTGAACTGGAACCGAATAGGTACTTAATTTACATAAATAAATTAATTTTTGATGCACGAAGTTTAGTCTCGAGGCATTTTTCATAAAATTCAAACCCATCAGCAATTTGTCTCGGTGTTCCTTGAAGATGTATGGAAACGTACTAAATATAACTAGGTACGTACGTGTTTTAACATGAAACATGTACGTCTATCGTTGTGCTTCATTTTAAGTATCTATGCACTATATATGTATAGTACATGCACATCATTTAATAATTTGAAACACCAAGAGAAAAATGCCGAGATAAAAACCGGGATTTAGTATTAACTCACTCAAAATATGATACAGTACTTGGTAGGAGTTATTATACGAAGATCTCAAATGGCAGAAAGAGAAGAATTTGTAATAAGGCAATTCAGGAGTTAGATGAGAATAGCGAAAAGAATGTACGAAAAATAAAAATTAGAGATGCATACTAAAAAACATATATATATTACAATAAAAAAAATTGAAGTGAGTTTGTTTTGAAGTACTTTATGAGTAGAGGGAACAAAAGCGAGTGAAATCATACCTTTTTTGCAACGGCTAGACAGACTCGTGTCTCATAAGAAAGGGTTCGTGTTGCCTATTGGTTTCCCCGAAAGTCGACAAAACACAAGTCTGTCTAGTCGCAGCAAAACGGGTATGATTTCACTCGCTTTTATTCCCTCTACTTATGAAGAAACTGTCTCATTAGGGTATCGTTTGTATATTATTTTCTATAACATCATCGTTAATCAATAAGTACTATGTGTCCTAGAAATCCCGAACGCGAATTAAGTTGGTAATCCGGATTTTATTTATCTACAGTTGGTGAAATCCAGTGGCGTCGTACAAAACCACGACAAGATCATATTGTTCTGAATAATGACAAGCAATAAATCAGAATGAGGTTATATTTTTACAGACTTGTTATTAAAAACACTATTATTCAATGAAAATAACACTGATGAGTAGAAAATACGTTTATTTATAAAAACTGTTGAAAATGTTCTCCATTTGCTTCTAAACACAATGCTATTCTTCGCTTCATGTTTTCAAATACATGGCTGAGCTGTTCTTGTGTTATATTTTGAATTTCTTGCCTAATTGCTTCTTGAAGTTCGTTCAAATTATGCAATCGGTTTTTATAGACATGATTCTTCAGCTGTCCAAAAAGAAAATAATCTGGTGGTGTTAAATACTGAAACTCCTCGTAGTCACAAGCCTTGGCTTATAATACGATTTCCATAAAATTGTTGCAAATAATCTATGGTGGTCTGTGCAGTATGAGCAGTGGCTCCGTCTTGTTGGAAATAGCCCCTTGTTATTTCATCATCATGCAGCTGATTAATAAATTCTGCCAATATGTCAGTTTGATATCGTTCTGCATTAATTGTATCGTTAAAGAATATTGGCCCTATTATTCTTCTTCTTGATATCGCAATCCAAATTCCAACTTTTAATGGATGCAACTCTTTTTCAACAAAAGTGTGAGGGTTTTCCGTAGCCCACGTTCGGTAATTCTGGCTATTTACATAACCAGATAAATAGAACCATGCTTCATCAGTGAAGAAGGTTAGATCCAGCAAATCATTATTATTAAGGTGCTCGTTGAACCATTGACAGTACAGTATACGTTGTTCATAATCACGAGGGTACAATTGCTGCACAACTGACACTCGATAGGGATACATATGTAAATTTTTATGCAGAGCCTTTGCGCAACTACTTTTACTTACACCTGACTGTGCAGAGAGCCTTCGCAGTGATTTCTTGGGGCTTTGATCCATTCGCTCTTCAATATCATTAACAACAGCTTCGGTTAATGTTGTAGGTCTTCCGGTTGGTTTATCCTTACAAATACAATTTTTTCTCTCAAAACGATTTATAATCTGACGTTTGTGATGGTCGAAAACTCTATATTTAACATTTTCATTGGGAAACGCTTCCACAAACTGATCGAAGCAAGACCGTAAACTGTACGACCAGGTTCCATCCTGGTTGCGAGTTACACTTCGAAAGTGGGCCATAAGAATGTATGCGTCTAGCTCAGACGTAAACATCTTGGCTTTCCGGTTAATACTGAAAACAGGTTAAAATAGTGATTATTAAAATACAAGTTGAAAAAGAGAATTAATGAGCTCTGAAAAGAAGATAAGACAAAATCAAACCAAATAATTTGTACAAGACCGAAAATGACAACAGCACAATTAATCTGTTTTGTCTGACAATTACAGACAATTTATTTACACGTCTATGTACTCAGCTCAAGCAGCAGTGTTACCACCAAAAGTTCATATATTTGTAGGGATGCCAACCTAATTCGCGTTCGGGATTTCTAGGACACATTTCTAGGACACAGTAGTAACATTGAGAAAGTTTAAAACTAATCCAAGAAATCAATTTGCAGCTTACTTTTAAATGTAATAGTTAAGTAAGCTGTATCAAAAAGATACCATTTGGATGCTTACAATTTCTCTACCGAGAACTCAATTGAAAAATAAAAGTATTAGAGGCTCAGAGATCTTACGGTTGTTACATATAAAAAGTTACATTTCTTTTTTGTGCAATTTCCACGACTCAGATTTCACTTGACAAGGAATTGCTCCATAAGTACTTAGGTACTATGTGTCCTAGAAATCCCAGAACGCGAATTAAGTTGGCATCCCTACAAATATATGAACTTTTGGTGGTAACACTGCTGCTTGAGCTGAGTACATAGACGTGTAAATAAATTGTCTGTAATTGTCAGACAAAACAGATTAATTGTGCTGTCAGTTGTCATTTTCGGTCTTGTACAAATTATTTGGTTTGATTTTGTCTTATCTTCTTTTCAGAGCTCATTAATTCTCTTTTTCAACTTGTATTTTAATAATCACTATTTTAACCTGTTTTCAGTATTAACCGGAAAGCCAAGATGTTTACGTCTGAGCTAGACGCATACATTCTTATGGCCCACTTTCGAAGTGTAACTCGCAACCAGGATGGAACCTGGTCGTACAGTTTACAGTCTTGCATCGATCAGTTTGTGGAAGCGTTTCCTAATGAAAATGTTAACTATAGAGTTTTCGGCCATCACAAACGTCAGATTATAAATCGTTTTGAGAGAAAAAATTGTATTTGTAAGGATAAACCAACCGGAAGACCTACAACATTAACTGAAGCTGTTGTTAATGATATTGAAGAGCGAATGAATCAAAGCCCCAAGAAATCACTGCGAAGGCTCTCTGCACAGTCAGGTGTAAGTAAAAGTAGTTGCGCAAAGGCTCTGCATAAAAATTTACATATGTATCCCTATCGAGTGTCAGTTGTGCAGCAATTGTACCCTCGTGATTATGAACAACGTATACTGTACTGTCAATGGTTCAACGAGCACCTTAATAATAATGATTTGCTGGATCTAACCTTCTTCACTGATGAAGCATGGTTCTATTTATCTGGTTATGTAAATAGCCAGAATTACCGAACGTGGGCTACGGAAAACCCTCACACTTTTGTTGAAAAAGAGTTGCATCCATTAAAAGTTGGAATTTGGATTGCGATATCAAGAAGAAGAATAATAGGGCCAATATTCTTTAACGATACAATTAATGCAGAACGATATCAAACTGACATATTGGCAGAATTTATTAATCAGCTGCATGATGATGAAATAACAAGGTGCTATTTCCAACAAGACGGAGCCACTGCTCATACTGCACAGACCACCATAGATTATTTGCAACAATTTTATGGAAATCGTATTATAAGCCAAGGCTTGTGGCCACCGAGGAGTCCAGATTTAACACCACCAGATTATTTTCTTTTTGGACAGCTGAAGAATCATGTCTATAAAAACCAATTGCATAATTTGAACGAACTTCAAGAAGCAATTAGGCAAGAAATTCAAAATATAACACAAGAACAGCTCGGCCATGTATTTGAAAACATGAAGCGAAGAATAGCATTGTGTTTAGAAGCAAATGGAGAACATTTTCAACAGTTTTTATAAATAAACGTATTTTCTACTCATCAGTGTTATTTTCATTGAATAATAGTGTTTTTAATAACAAGTCTGTAAAAATATAACCTCATTCTGATTTATTGCTTGTCATTATTCAGAACAATATGATCTTGTCGTGGTTTTGTGCCACGCCACTGGATTTCACCAACTGTAGATAAATAAAATCCGGATTACCAACTTAATTCGCGTTCGGGATTTCTAAGACACATAGTATAATCTTTGACACAAAGTTATCTTTTATTCTCCACTATAACCAACTTACCTGCTGAAAGGTTTATTAACGTTTAGATAAAAAAAATCATCAAATAAAATCAATATCTCCTTGCTTATTTATACTTGGCCTCGACAGAAAATGGAAGTATTTCTTCGATTCAGGCGATACCATAAAAAAAAACTTATGTGTCGTGAACGAAAATCCTTTTGTGTTACTGCTGTGAGTGTGCCTTTTAAGATCCATATTTGATTCTATTTTATCTTTATTATTACATTTTGGCGTGTTAATGCTTATGTATTTGAGATTTTGTCATATGTGTCAGAAACGGAAAAAATGTTTAGTTAATAGTACAACAATTCTTAGAAAATTTGAAAATTTATGTTTTAAATTTATGTTAAAAATATTTTATAATACAAGGTAAGTCGGAAGGAACGAACCAAAATCTAGTAATATAATGTATACGTGAAAATAACGTAAGAAACTCGTACGTTTATTGTGCATTATTATATTGTAGTTTATATGCGATTTTCATTCGTTTTCGGATTGAAATTATAACTATAGCGTTCTTATAAATTGGGCAAGTATTCGCTTGTTTTCGAGTTAATACACCTGAAATAAAATCGAATTTCTTTGCATTGATTGCTCAAGTAAAACGAAACGTCAGGTTCACTCTACGTTAAACGTGGTTTGACGATGAAAAATGTTAATGTATTTTTTTAATACTTAACGTTAATGTATATTTTTAATTTGAAAACAAATAAAAATCACAGAAAAAGCATTCTTTTCCTCTGAGGGGATAAAAGCAAATTCAACCGATAATGTTGCTTGAGCAAACTAATTCTAACGAAATTATTTAGATTTACGCATTCGTTTAAAATGTTTTGATTTTTTTTAAGCGAGAACCAGTTCATCTCAAAAAACATATTTGCCGAACGCAGAGCTTACACAATGATCGTCTGATTTTAGCAGTCGCTTGTCCATAGCAGATACAGTTTATATAAACTAAATTAAATACACCGAACGTAAAACAATTAAAGTAAAGAACACAAGCTGTCACACTATTCGCCGTTATGGAAACAAAATCCGGGAATGTCAGTACATCAAGACATTAATTGCATCGATATGCCCAAGTTTCGCTCTTAATCGCGGAGTACGGCATTTGGGGCTACAGCTGTTGACAATCATCATAAAAATTGATTATCAACAACGTTTGATATGATTCATAAATGATGAGGTTTCAACTAAGAAATCTTTCTGAAAGGAACAGTGACGCGAAAGTCTAAATAAATTTCCACATCAAAACATTATTCGCAATTTAGCAATATTGTTTCCAATAATGCCAACCATAAGAATAAGACAAGCTTCTTTTATTTTGGTATTATACAAAATGTGAGATAAACAAATTAACAAAAATATGCAAGATTATTACTGGGAGAATTGCTTTAATGCTTTGCTTAATCAATCTTTAAAGATTTCTATTGAATGTTACAATAATTATACAAACTTTGTTGAGAATACATTTGATATGCATCATAAAATTTATATAAATAATTTGACGGAAATATTTTCCTGAAATAGATTGAAATGAACTAACTCTACGATCGACATGAAAACTGTCACAATTTGAAATACTTGCCATGATTGTTTTTTTTATATGTTTACATAAATAAAGGTAAACCATAAAAATTAAGATTTTAAAAGCTGTTCCTTTCTTTTTCAACCTCAACTGTCTTCGCCGCACTTAAATTAAAAAACAAAAATTTAGGTTCAGTTTTTCATTTCATTTTTGTTAGCAAATTAACCGTCGCACCGTGGTATGCTTGCATTATCCCCTAGTTTCATACATAAATCATATGTATTAACACTTTTTTATGTAATTCGTTTTACAATTAATTGCCTAGGTTTAAAATTTCGAATCAACAAGTAACAAAAATACATAAAGTCCTTAATTTGAGAAAAATTTAGAAGATCTCTGAAGTGACTCTTCTACGAGAATCCAAAGTCACAGATTTTTCGTTGTACTCGTGCAACTTTGAATAGATCACAGATTTGAACGAATAATGTCTCATTTTCATATTAATAATTGCACACGAAAATTGTAAAACTCATTCATATTCACGATGTAAAGCTATAGCTCTTAACGCTTAACTTAACGCAACAAACATTTTTTATTTCGAAATCTAAGAATTGAAGTGCCAATTAAAGTAAAACGCTGCTAATTACAACGAGGTGTTCTTGGTTATGTTCTTTATGTACTGCACCATCAGCTGCTAACTATCTGTTCGTTATGAAATGCTGCATCGTGAAAGCGTTAATTAAATCTGATGCTGGCATCTCGGCTGAATTATGAATAAAACGTTCTTTAGCTTGGATATAAATTGAATGTGAAACGAAATAAGTTTTAAGTCTTTGCGAATTTTGTGCTATTAGGTGCTATTTCCAACAAGACGGAGCCACTGCTCATACTGCACAGACACCCATAGATTATTTGCAACAATTTTATGAAAATCGTATTATAAGCCAAGGCTTGTGGCCACCGAGGAGTCCAGATTTAACACCACCAGATTATTTTCTTTTTGGACAGCTGAAGAATCATGTCTATAAAAACCGATTGCATAATTTGAACGAACTTCAAGAAGCAATTAGGCAAGAAATTCAAAATATAACACAAGAACAGCTCGTCCATGTATTTGAAAACATGAAGCGAAGAATAGCATTGTGTTTAGAAGCAAATGGAGAACATTTTCAACAGTTTTTATAAATAAACGTATTTTCTACTCATCAGTGTTATTTTCATTGAATAATAGTGTTTTTAATAACAAGTCTGTAAAAATATAACCTCATTCTGATTTATTGCTTGTCATTATTCAGAACAATATGATCTTGTCGTGGTTTTGTATCACGCCACTGGATTTCACCAACTGTAGATAAATAAAATCCGGAATACCAACTTAATTCGCGTTCGGGATTTCTAGGACACGGTATTATTCCGAATAAGATTCAATTTTTGCGGTGGCGTCACGGTTTAAACAACAAAGAGATATACAGGGTTACCTGTAAATAGCACTTAAGCTATCGAAATCTGAAGACTACCTATCAATGTGTTACTGAAAATTTAAAAAGAAATTTATTTGTAACATATACATTTTGTTCAAATTTTAGGGCCCAAAATGCAGATAAAGCCGGTCCATATCTTTGTTTCTCCTATATTATACAAATACCGCTGATGAATCAAAGTTAACCCAGATGCAAATAAAAATCGATAAAGCATTGTAGATGCTATGAATAGTGAATAGTCTATTGAAATGCATTAGTCTGTCGTACAGCTGATGTCGAAGTGTTTATGTGTTTACATTGAATATGCCGATAACGATCTGATTTGCGTTCTTAATGTTTAAAGTTAATGCATCCGAAATGTCGGGTTTTGAGTTATTTGTAGTTATACATTCTTTTTCTTTTAATGAAATTTGTGGTGGTCCTAACAAGGACCGATCTAGGCGAAACAGGGCAAAATAATTTAT
This sequence comes from Oryctes rhinoceros, assembly GCA_020654165.1. Taxonomy (NCBI): domain Eukaryota; kingdom Metazoa; phylum Arthropoda; class Insecta; order Coleoptera; family Scarabaeidae; genus Oryctes; species Oryctes rhinoceros. The sequence continues at coordinate 26,682 of JAIOKQ010000359.1, forward strand.
TAATGTAAAAAATGTTCGAAATGTCCACCGTGAGCTCTAATACAGGCATCAATTCGGCGACGAAAGTTATTATGCACACGAGTAAAAGTTACCATATCTTCGCGTATGCGTTGAGCTGCAACATAAATGCGATTTCGCAGATCTTCGACATTTCCAATATCAGGGCGACGATCATATACCAAGCTTTTCATGTATCCCCACAGAAAAAAGTCTAATGGATTTAGATCGGGACTACGAGGTGGCCATGGAGTACGACTTCCATGTCCAATCCATTGTGGAAATCTTTGGTTCAAAAATGCTTGAATTACTCGACTACTATGCGCGGGTGCTCCGCCATGCATAAACCACAATTGTTGCCGTATCGCTAGTGGTATCTCATCCAAATACTCGGGTAATTCATCTCGGAGGAACTGTAAATAGGATTCTGTATTTAATCGTTGTGGGAGTACATGTGGTCCAAGTAGGTAATCGCCTACTAAACCCGCCCAAACATTGACAGATATCCTAACTTGAGAGGCGCCTTGGTGTATCTCGTGTGGGTTTTCGTCTGCCCAGTGGTGAATATTATGGTAATTCAAAATACCATCTCTTGTAAACGTGGATTCGTCGGTAAAGAGAATTACTGACGCAAGACGTGGTTGACGAACTTCGGTGCGTTGAAACCACTCGCAGAAGGCAAGACGGCGAGGATAATCTAATTCCGTTAATCTTTGCACGCGCTGGATGTGATACGGATGAAGTAAATTATTTTTCAAAATTCTATGCACCGTCGTTTGGGACACATTTACTTGCTGGGCTAAAGTTGTAGTACTTATGCCTGCTTCCGCCTCAACGATGTTTAAAATATACTCTTCTGCTTGCTGAATTCTACGTGATATTTTTTTTTGTACTATATCCGAATAACACTGTATAAGCATGAACACTCTTTTCATTAGCTCTTTTCACTTAAATTAAACAGAAATAAATATAGCCCAAGTTTTGCTGTTATTGCCCCTGAACATCACAATTATTGTTAACTAAACACAAAGCGAAAAGAATAATATGAAGTACATAGCCAACTAAGTATCGAATTTTGTGTCAACCCACGATCATCGAAAGGAAGAATTTACAATCGTATAAAGCAGGAGTATATTAGGTATTAAATCGTTTACGCAGTCGACATGCCAGTGCGTAGACAAAATATGTAACGTTAAATAAGCGAACAACATTATATGAAAAACACCTTTTGAATATTTCAAAGTTATGCATTAGAGTTTTCAACAACTCCCTAGATCTAACGTTAATCGCGTGCACATCAGTTCTAAACACCAATTTCCGATTCAGATATCTCGGCTTCTTATTATAAAGTATCTTATAATAAAAAATGGTGGAAAGATAATCCGCTCTGCATGAGATAGTCATCCAATTAGCCCTTTTAAGGGTGATCAAATCTATACCGTATATAAATGTTAGACATACATTTTGTGTCCGTCGTAAAAGCATTCTATGAACACTATTAAGGCAATGATTATAAATAGTTAGGCGAAAGTTAAGGTGAGAGAGCACAGGTGACTCACACAATATTTTTCTTAGGTTTAACTCCAAACAATTACAGCCATATAAAAGCTTTAAATTATAAAATGCTTTGGTAAGGGTATATATATTATCTATCGATATACATAGAATAGAATCGAACAAACACGAAAGCGTAACGGACGCCATGATTTAAGGGCGAAATTGATTTAATTTGAAACCGACCTGAAAAACAACGTCAACTTGTATTCATTCTTGCAAATGAAATAGTTATCAAATTCTCATCAAACACGAATACCGCGCATTAACTTGGCCGGTACTACAAGTATTTTACTCAGAGGCTTAAACACGAGAAAATACATATTTTTTTATAGGCTGTTTAGTTTCGCCGCTAGGATGTTAAGCTCTACCTTTAGGTCACACATTATTTGCGATAATATAGTCTATTGTATGTTGCTTCGTAATGATATTTTCGGCTTCCTTTATGTATAGATTAATTCGGTCAAGTTAATGTACGATGTTCGTGTTTCATGAGAATTTGATAACCATTTCATTTGCAAGAATGAATGCAAGTTGCGTATTGGGCTTATTTTTCAGGTTAATTTCAAATTAAATCAATTTCGCGCTTAAATTATGGCGTCCGATACGCGTTCGTTCGATTTCATGTTTGTTCTATTCTATTTCATGTATATCTATTCAAGATAAATTAACATTATTAATTACCAAAGAGTCCAAACGATGTGCCCGAGCATTGGCGAGTTTACCAGAATAACAGTGCGCTAATTTAAAAATAAATATATTGAATCACTTTACAAAACGTTAAGAAAAAACATAAATAACTTACCTAACATGTTTACATTGTTGCAGAAATATCCGGATGTGCGCGATGGTCGGGCACATCGTTTGGACTCTTTATTAATTACTATTTTAATTGATTTGACTATTTTAGTTGATTTTAAAGATATTGTCATAGACACTAGTGAAAGAAAAAGAATAATAGAGTTGCGTATCGTTAGCATACATGTGATAATTGCAATATTTTAAACTTTTCATAATACTCGATGTATAAATGGTGTATAAAAGAGGTTCCAGTATACTACCCTGTGCAACACCCCATTTTACCAGCTGTCCGGTTGAGATATCATTATCATAATGCACCTGTCGGAGGCGATTAGTTAAGTAATTATGGAAGAAATTTATTGTTTCAGATGTAAATCGAATATTATACATAATAGTCAAGAGGGCAGAATGATTTAAAGTGTCAAAGACCTTAGAGTAATCAAGCAGCACTAATATCGTAACCATATTATTGTCCCGTTAATATCATCCGTTACCTTAGCCAACGCAGTAACACAGCTGAAACCCTTCCTAAATCCTGACTGTTCATTCCTTAATATATCATTTTTATCCAAGTAACAACAGATTTGAGTGTCTATGATTCTCTCCAAGTCCTTCGATAATACAGGAAAAATAGATGTAGGTCTTAAGCCGGTCATAGTTGCAGGAGATTTAGTTTTAAGTATAGGAGTAACAATGTTGAACTTCCAACAATTAGGAAACCCGCTTTCCAACAAGCAAGTATTAATCAAATGTGTTATAACAGGTAGTAAGAATGGACAACATAAAAGAAGCATTGTTAATGATATACAGGGTTACCTGTAAATAGCACGTAAGCTACCGAAATCTGAAGACTACCTATCAATGTGTTACTGAAAATTTAAAAAGAAATTTATTTGTAACATATACATTTTGTTCAAATTTTAGTGCCCAAAATGCAGGTAAAGCCGGTCCATATCTTTGTTTCTCCTATATTATACAAATACCGCTGATGAATCAAGGTTAACCCAGATGCAAATAAAAATCGATAAAGCATTGTAGATGCTATGAATAGTGAATAGTCTATTGAAATGCATTAGTCTGTCGTACAGCTGATGTCGAAGTGTTTATGTGTTTACATCGAATATGCCGATAACCATATGATTTGCGTTCTTAATGTTTAAAGTTAATGCATCCGAAATGTCGGGTTTTGAGTTATTTGTAGTTATACATTCTTTTTCTTTTTATGAAATTTGTGGTGGTCCTAACAAGGACCGATCTAGGCGAAACAGGACAAAATAATTTATTAATGTAAAAAATGTTCGAAATGTCCACCGTGAGCTCTAATACAGGCATCAATTCGGCGACGAAAGTTATTATGCACACGAGTAAAATTTACCATGTCTTCCCGAATGCGTTGAGCTGCAACATAAAAGCGATTTCGCAGATCTTCGACATTTTCAATATCAGGGCGACGATCATATACCAAGCTTTTCACAATTGTCTCGGATGATGGATGCCGCCGATTGGGAAACCGTTCCGCGTACAAATTTTCTGCCGCAAGACTATTTTGTCCTGTTTCGCCATAAATCAAAATCATATCGGTGTATTCGATATTCGTACAGGATGCCAGTGCAATTGCGTGTAATGACGGTGAATGCTATGTGCATACTAAATGGATATCCGAACGCTGCTTCAGCGACTGCCGGTGATTCCCATATGTTAACTAAGACAGAGTCGGACTCGAATAAAGAAAAATCATTTTCTCGTTACTACGTGCACATAGAACCATAATATTTTGTATTTAGGCATTACTCATGCGTTTCTTTCACCTAATTTTTTTTCGTACTATATCCGAATAAGACTGTATAGTCCGCTTGAGATTTTATGGAATCTAGTGGTGACTCAATGTCTTTTATATCAACTAAGCTAAAAGAAAAAGTATCTGCTACAGATACACTATTTTTATAATAATCAATTAGAATGGAATCCGCGTTATTGCCAGTCCTGAAGCTACAAAAATGCCTATTAATAATGTTAACATCCAACAAATGTGTTGGTAACTTAGCATTATTATTTTTGTTATAAATATTAAGTCCTGCCATAAGCGTCTTCGATCATCACTCTTTAAAACATATTGTAAGTATCCTCGTTTCTCACAACGTATAGTAGAAGCAGTTAAATTGCGTAACGCCTTATAGTAATTAAAAGAAGCGGGTATTTTCTTAAGCTTGGCTATTTTAATCAATTTATCCCTAAGCGACATCATGTACCTAAAGTTATCAGTCAGCCAAGGGTTTCGAAGTTTTCTAAAAAGGATTGTTCTATAAGAAACAAGTGTCCTATCAAACAGGTCAATGATAAGATTATTGAAGATTAGTATTTTATCATTGACGCCAACTGTACAGTGCCACAGTAGATTTCAAATCATTACAGAAGTTGTTAAAATTAAATTTTAAAAAGTCTCTAAGTGAATGAAAACGAGGAATACAAACAGGTTTGACAATATCTAATTGAACAAAAAATAATAATGATCAGATATAGACAGATCATTTCGACCACCGGCCGAGATGTAAAGTGTATTAGTAAAAATCAAAACGAGATCAATTAATGACGAAGTTAACATAATCTGTCAAGTAGGATTGTTAATTATCTGCTTAATACTCAAAAGATCACACATGTTAGAAAACATGACAATGCCTGTTACTAATATCTAAGCGATTCACGTTAAGATCACCAAGAATAACCATGTCCTACGTGTTGAAGCATATGTATGACAGCAGTTTTTCGAATTGATGCATAAATAATGAGGTATCCGTCGAAGGGGAATCTATAGATATCGCCCACCGTAACAGTCACACCATTTAACAATATCTTTATTCACAAATATTCAAAATTAACATCTACAGTTATGTCCATAACCGAGTAAGTATTATTATTCTCAATGTAGACCAGCTCGCCTACAATCTACTCTATCCCGCCGAACAAAGTAACAGCATCATCCACGATAGCAGCCGACAACCACGTTTCCGAAACAACAGCAACATCGGGCTTATTGTGGTCGAAGTAATTTCTAAATAAATGAAAGTCTGATAATGATCGTGCATACCCGAAGGTAATCGTACACAAAACAAAAAATTAGAAGAAAAACAAAGAAACAAAAAAAGAACATATTTGTTAGATTTCGAAATCTAATAAATATGTTGACACTAAATAAATAATTTTTGTTAATTAATTTGTTAGGCTATTAATGTAAATACAACTATTAGCTATAACAAGACGGAAACAAAAAAAATCCTTAAAACTAAAAAAAAAAGCTAAAACAAACAGTGTCGTGAAGTCGCCCGCATCACCCAATACATCATTGAGACAGTATAAAACAAGTGAGAACATACATACATTCATATAGGAGATTAATTAATATTTGCAAGCTCTTGTTCATTTGCAATCCTGATTCTCTTAACATCTTAATACTTCCCGAACGTAGTTTATTATTTTGCATTCAAAAGTGTTAAAAATATCGGCGTTCCATTTAAAAAAAAGTTGGACGTATTGCCGATTAAACCGGAAGTGAAAAAAATATTAACTGTATTGCATAAAATAGCAGCCAGGCTATTACTAGTTTATATTTACAATTTTCCAGTAAAAGATATATATTTTGCTCACAAGTGAAAAATATTTTGTAATATAAATAAAATTCAGGAGTAATAAGAAAAAACAAAATTTTTATAAATACTGCTCGCAAGCGAAAAATATTTTGAATGCTCTTGGAATCTTCGTTTTTTTATTAAATTAATTGTCAATTGATTTCCCTATTACTTTGAACCAGTACATTGTGAAAAATGGCTAATATCTTATTTATCGAGGAAATATTTAAAACAAAATGGTCCATTCTAAAAAGAATAATTGTTATTTATTTACATCAATAAATATTAACACAACATTTGTTTAAGGTGTAGAATAGAGAATGTTAGAAACAGTGTCATCAATCTTATGATATACCTTGTGAGTTTTTAATTTATTCTCGGATTGAAAACTTTTATCACATTGATCGCAAGGAAAGCGTTGCCTATAGAAATGTATACGTTGATGCTGTCTAACAGCGTTTTTCCTCTTAAAGCCTTTCATGCATATCTTACATGAATATGGTCTGCTTTCTGAATGTGCAACTATATGTCTTTTAAGGAGGCATGGTTTTACAAAAACCTTTTCACAGATATCACAGATGCATGGAATATTTCTAGCATGAGTGCGTATATGAAATTTGTAATAATATTTACAGGCAAATGTTTTGTTACATTTTTTACACAAAATATCACCATTGTCCTTTCTAGGAGTTGAATGTATTGCATTCCTATTTAAAATTAATTCTTCATTTACTTCTAATTTTAGATGGGATTCATCATCTTCCAATGGATCCCTATATAATATTTGTACATTGTCACTTTGCACAAGCATTTCCAACTTTACAGTTTCTATTTTTTGTAATTGAAATTTATAGCTTTTAGTATTACCAATTTCTAATTGCTCATTCAAATTTTCAATTTGAATATTTTCCAATGCCATATTTTGTGTTATGTTGCTATCGCTTATCAAAGATATTCCTGCTTTTGAGTCAAGAAAATCTCCTGCTTGTACTGTGAAGTCTTCTAATTTAATGTCTACATTGTTAGTGTCATTTTCATATTTATTAATGTAATATCTATCACTACTATCTCTTCTGGTCAAAGGTGTTTTCTGTGAATTCTTTTCTAAACTGGAATTGTTAATACTTACATTGTTAATAACAATCTCTGTTAACAAGTCGAGCTCAATAATGTATTTGTTACTCTTTGTTTACCATTCGTCGTTGTAACAAACAGTCGTTTTAAAAAAAAGCAATTTTGATTATTTTTATTTGTTGTATTTGTTAAATGCCTTAATTATGATATCAATATCGATAAGTGAAGCAAATACTTTTTAAATTGGTCAAAATTGTGAAAATTCAGTAAAATTATGCGTTCTTTTCTGATCACTTATATTATTATACTTCCATTTACCGATAGTTTAGTTACTCACCAATTCAGGCTTATTCGCCAATCTATTATTCAACAAATACTTTTAAAATTGATCAAAATCGTGAAAATTCAGTAAAACTCTGGGTTTTTTCTGGTTACTTATATTATTATCATTTCATTTATGAATAGTTTAGTTACTCACCAATTCAACCTTATTCCCCCATCTATCATTCGAGTTGGATAAATAAATATACTGGGCTATCTGTATATCTGGAATCAGTTCATCTTGGGTCTCCATGCGAGTTAGTCGAACATCGTTTGTTTAATTCATACTATGTCAGGCGTACAGAAAAGCAAAAGGCGACCATCGTTAAGAAATGTAAGAACGTAACCGTGAATATTCGGTTTTGCGATAAAACGCTAATCTGCCCGATATATAAATATAGAAATTATATTTGCGTTAAGCCCTAATGAGTAATATAGTAACATGATATGTTACTACTTCTCTATTCTAATAAATGAAGCAAAGCACAATTATATAAATAATGTTTATTGATGTTTTCAGATAGTTAATTTGTTTTTTGATAAAACTTT
>JAIOKQ010000368.1:0-12473 GCA_020654165.1 Oryctes rhinoceros
TATGCGTTATTGTATAGAAAAAAATATAGAAAAAAAGAAAGCAAATTTTAGAGCAATGCGTCTTTGACGTATGAACTTGGCGTTTGAAATTATCACTTTCACGGTTCTATTCCTTATCTCTAATAGCATTTTGACGTTGCAAAGCCTTATCTATTTATACAACTAAAACAACAAAAAAATGTACGTATAAAATGCAAAACTATTAGGAAAAGTCCTTGCATATAATAAATCCCTTCAAGCTGAAAAACCAAGTAAACTAATTTTCATATAAACAGTTTTGTAAGCCCCTAGTTCTCGCAGTGAAATTAAGTTTTTTTTTTTAATTTGGGATTCTCTAATTTAATCCTGTTCTTTCCTTTCAGTGAATAAAAGTGAAATTCATACAATATATATATATGTAAGGGTTCCAGGATTGAATTCACAATAAGTAAGTTGAGCCAATATTTTCGAATTGGAGTTTCATAATTTGGGATCCGGCCCTGCTTGATTTGAAACTTATTTTTCGTTCGCTTGCGATTTTTTAAAATCAGGGCTTTTATAGTTGAGCAAAAACTATTTTCGTTTCAGATGAAATACTTTTTCTGTTCACAGCACGTCAAAGTGTTACTAAGAAAAGTTGTTCGGCAAAGCTTGGACGTCACGCAAATTTTTAGAATGATAAGTCCAATTTGGACAATTCCAATATTTACGAGTACATAATGAGAAAATAGGCCGAATAGAAATTTTCAAATTAAAATTCACATTTTCAGTTTATTAAAAAGATAATTAAAACTACAATTACCCTATTTGACTTCCTCCAGGAGCTGCACATTTTTCTATCGTAACTCTAAAATCGCTGTATACTTTCCTAATGGTCATTGGGTTAATTTTAATTTACAGTCGATGTTATCATAAAGAGTATATGGATAAACTTTTTATTTTAAATAATCTCATAAAAATCCGATGATGTCGTTGGACCATTTAGTCTAATCCACCTTTTTGGAAAGTGCTGATTAAAATTAAATTAAAATTGAATGAGTTGGACATCCGTCTTGAAAATAAAAATCTAACTTCACATCCTCATTGGCAGGAAAAAAATTGAGCACATCCAAATAGTAATTGGAAATATTGGTTTAAATTAGTTTCAAAAAAGTATAGGCCAATACCTTATTGCACGCCATACATTTATTCTGTTGGATCGTCGACTATTAGTTACTACACGAAAATGTAGATTCAAACGACAACAACACCTACACTTCTGTGAAGACACGATGCTATTAATTGTAAAGGTTCACTCGACAAAAAATTATTTTTTTATAAAAATATTTATCCTTCAAAATCTTTTCTCCAAACCAAAAACAAAACAGCAATCGTTGGCTATCGTCTTCAGCTTCTAATTTATGAATGAACGTGAGTTTCAATGGTATCATTTTATTTTCTATGAGAATTCTTTGTATGCGCGATTTACTTATTGATAATTCAGAAGACCGCTTTCTCAATAATAATTGAGTGTCGACGGATTCCCTCACCAAAAGTGTAGCAGCGTCTTCATGATCATGAATTAGCTCTTTTTTTTCTTCAAATTTTATACACTTCCAATTTCTGTTAACTTTTTTACAAGTTTTTCTAATCCGTAATTGGAAATATCTCGTGAAACTTATTAATAACATGAGCATAAGATTGTGACCGGAAAAGATACTTTACTTGAAATTAAAAGTTTTTTTCTCAGCTGTAAAGGCTTACTGGATTTCAAAAAAAAAAAAAATCAAAAGCAAACTACAAATAAGTTTCGTATCAAGCAGAGCGGAATTCCAAAATATGAAATTCCAATTCAAAAATTTTTGGTTCATCATATCTACTGCGAACTCAATTCGGGGACAGACTGTATATAAAAAGATCAGTTTAACGTACACTTTCATTTATTTTTAAATAATATCGAAATCCCTCAAAAAGGAAAGGAAAACAATCAAAATATTGTTGTATAATAAACATCAAATCAAAACGTCAAAATAATATACAATCAATGGCAATTAAGACGACGAGTGTTTCCGTTCATAAACGAAATTATGGATCAAAATATTTATTTGGATATTTTGAAAGAAAATTTAAAGCCTATCATTAAAAAATTAGTTGTATCAGGACAATGATTCAATACATAAGGCCTATAATATTCTACCTGGATACCCCGCAAGATTTTAGCATCTCTTTTTAGTTAAGAAATGGTGGACAGTGCGCAGTGAATAACGTGTCTTTTTTTCTCTTTACTCTCGAAATAATTTAAATTTATGTAGAATGCATTTATTTATTTCATATAGGTAAAATAAAATTGTATATAATGTATTTAAAAATGTTTAGTTTTGCAATGTAATGATATTTTTCTGTCCGTATGAGTTCCACTTTTATTTATTGTAATACCCGACGATTCAACCTTTCTATAGCGACAATGAGGTAAATGTTCTTTGAATCTAGTACTTATCGACCGCTTTGTTTCTCAACATAGACTTTATCACAACGCATGGGGTTTTTTAAAATCATTATATCCTGTTTATCTTTCGGATGGCTTAGAAATTTTCCGAGTGTAGTTTGCGAAGTTTGTACCTATTACGTTTATATCTTGCCCCTTTCTATGTAAGGAAAATTTTAAAAGTTTCTTGCCGAATGCTGGTACTTGTATGTCATTATACGAATTTCCTTATTGTGATACCACCAGCCGATGTTTGCTACCCTAGCAAAATGAGGGTAATTGTTTTGGTCATTTCTGCAAGAGTCGATACAGTAATTAATTTTGACAATTTATTCTTATCTAAATAACATTTCGAACCGACGGCCACAATCTGATCACTCGTTTTCAAGAATTGATCTCCCCACCATTCCATAATACCGCACGTTATAAAAGAAATTTCACTCATTCGACGTATAACATATATAACGTTCTTCAATTAATGAATAACTAATGATTATTGAGTATTTTTAATTTTGAAAATAATCTGAGGAGCTTTCTTCTACAGCAATGATCGCGTATGTGTGCGTGTAGTCAGTCAGCTTGATTCCTGCATACTTATTGCCTACGTTTAATGTATCAATGTATAACGTGGTTAGACATGAACAGAAGCAAATAAATCTCGCGATTCGTCACACGATTGAATCTTATTTTTGAAATTGCTTTTTTTATACACTTGTGTTTTAGAATTAATAGTCATTTCTTCTTCGTCTTCTTCTTCTTATTATTATATGTATTCTGTAAAAATTGGTCTCTCGTTTGAGTTTTTTCCTTTATGCGAAAATAAAAAGAATGTCTTAAGAAGCATACATTGTTACATGCCTTCTCTATGGTTCTATGGTGTATAGTGTATTGGGTGGGTATGTATGGGATCTAGATACTGTATGTATATTTCTATGGTGCTCTTCTATGGTTCTACGGTTTGATAGACTGATACATACAGTTCTATGGTTTGATAGACTGATTCTTTAAAATAAAGCACAAAGACATCTAATATAGGTTGAATAATTATGATTTTGTTGCGACAGAATGCTTTACTACTACTTAAAAAAATATTAAACAATCGTTTTCTTTGCGTAGCTGAATCTGCTATTAAATACTATGATGCATATCTGATTACTGTACAATATATTTTATACCTCCTGAATTATACAAAAAGATTAATTTACTGCAAAATAATGTAATTTATTTTGTCACAAAGTACCACATGACGATGGACACCATGTTGGGTATGTGACGCGCAACTGACATCACGCAGTCACATACCTCTGATTACAATTGCATTCTTCTATCCTTGGTATTCATTACTAGTGTTACAATTATGAAAACATTCAGGTCCCAAATTGATTACAATAAGCCGAGTCCGAGCAGTTAAAAATTCAGAGTTAACTTTGCAGATTGAACCGTACTTACGTTTTTTTTTTTTTAATTGGCTCGCTTTCTACTATTTTCAGGAGAATTGTCGATTTTAAAAATTCCATAAATTTTCAGCGTTTATATCAAGCTTATGTAATAAAATTGTTTTCATTTAAAACATTATTAGAGTAAATGCGGCACATTGTACGAATTCATTATGTATTAAATTCGCCGCGGAAAATTTCCAGAGAAATTTGCTAAACGGATGACTTTTTTAACCGTTTGATGTGCGTTCCTTTTTGCAATGGTTCTATTAAACTAACAAAAAATTCGGTACTAATTATTTGTAGAGTAGCTTACTGAAGAGCGCATAGCTTGTTACGTATTTTGCTATAGCTTAAATTTCAGTTTATAAAAAAACTCGTGATTGTAACACACACACACACACACAAGTTTGGTGTCTACTACTATGCATTAATCGAAAAAAGTATTTGAAAAATTTCAATCAAATATTCCTTTCGATTAACATACAGAGTGTATGTAGGTATATTTCACTTTTTCAATTATAACAATCCATATTATCTTATACATTATATCTGTATAAAATCCATAAAATTATTTACAAAAAACACTAATTAACATTCTTTCTTCCACGGCAATAATAAAACGTATCAAAATTAATAATATGTACACCAATCAAAAACTGTTACGTAATCAACAAAACATATTTTGTGCGTCACTCTGTACGAATCGATATATACATACACTACAATATAATCTCATTCTTGAAACTTCGAGACAGCTCCTTATTCGGTAAAACTATGGAATTTAGTAGTATCGTTTCAGAAGGCACGCTCACATAACAACCTGAAACCATTAATAAGAGATTCGTACAATCACAATTAATACTCTCTTATTGCTAGAGAGAGCAACTCTAGAGAGGCAAACTCGGATCGCATCCGTTGTGCGTAAATATCTCGCTGTAGGTTTGTGTGTGCGCACATACAACGATCCTGGCGCGTCGTCCGAAAGTTGCTCTCCCGCTTATTACCCAGAATAGTAATCGACGGATTTAATCTTCCATCGCTATTGAATAGCGGAGGATTTTCCATTTTTGCAAAAGGCTTATTGGGGTCTGGATCTGAAGGTGTGCCTTCAACTCTCGTCCATTTACCAATCCTAGAATTTCTACCAATTATACTGTGAAGTACCAAACTGTGATCATCTATAACAGCGTTGGCTAACACGATACTTTCCCGGATACGAACTCCGGGACCTACTACGACGTCTTTTCCAATGCTTACATTTGGTCCAAGCTGCAAAAAAAAAATAAGTGAAACAATAAAATGTAACAAAATTTTCCATTAGTTTACAAACTTACAACAGCTGTTGGGTGTATCGTTGCTGTTGGGTGTATATATACATCGGGTATGATGTAACAAATTTGTTTGGCATCCCCTGAACCATTAACTGAGCACAATTTTTCTGGGTGTTTAGTTCGGTACAATTCTAAATAGTGTCGATTCGCATATATAGCGGATCCGGCTGTTTTAAGTTGTGACCACCAATTAGTTACCTGCAATAGTTAATATACATATATTGTAATGAGACTTTAGGTACGTAACTTGATATATGGGAACTAGTTATTTTCTTTCGTTAATCGAATTTTTAGTGTTCGGGAGTTACGGCACATTAATTTTGAAAATAAATCTTGTCGAATTTTTCTTATCCTGTCCTGATTGTTTTTCCAATATATAGACATAGTTTACTATTGAAATCAAATCAAATAACCTCTTGATAACTTTAAAGTTTACTGAAAAGACTTTTCGGTTCTATAACGACGATGTTCAAACGTCCAGGTACGGTAATATCAATAAAGTAAAGTAATTACTATGAAAACTAATTTAATGATTGGAGATACAATACTTTCTGGATAATTTTTTTAACAAAATACTTCTCTTCCTATACAGGGTATTAGGTAAACATGTGGCAAAAATTCAAGGCGTTATTTCTTGGCTTATTCTAAGAATATTTTGTCCTACGATGATTTCTGAAAAACCTCTTTGTTTCAAATATACAGGGTGAACAAAATTTGAGACAGTAACAATATTTTATTACCAAAAAGTACATATAAATTTGCTCAATCTAGTATAAATGTTCGAAATGACTTCCTCCAGCCTGGATACAAGCATTCAATCTTCTCGTCATTGAGTGCCGAACTGTTTCAAACACGCCGGGGTTGCTTCTAATTCAGTTAGTTACACCCAGCAATTATCCGACTTCGGAATTCGTCCAAATTCTCCACTGGAGTAGCGTAAACGAATGATTTCTGATAGATCCATAACAAATAATCCTGGGGGTTTAAATCTGGAGATCGAGCAGGCCATGTGCATGCCTCACCTCGACCAATACAGCCATCTCCGTTGCTATTAAAAAAATCACGAGCAACTTAACTGAAATGTGGCGCTGCACCCTCGTGCAGAAGCCACGTTGCAATTTTTGTCGTCAATGGTACATTGACTCGGGCAGTGTTTCTTCCAAAAAGGTTGCGATATATCTGAGCCAGTAAGTCTTGGTAGAAATACCGGTCCAATTCGATAGTCACCCACAATTTCAAGCCAAACATTCAAAGCGAACTGATGTTGAAACCGATCTTCACATACCTCATGCGGATTTTCATCTGCTCACACATGGTTCTTAGGAAAATTCCTTATTGCATTTCTTGAGAAATTGGCTTCATCAGTGAAAAGAATCTGTGTCAGGAATTGAGGGATTAGAATTAATGTTTGCGAAAGCCATTGACACAACGTAATATATGGACGATAATCAGCAGGTAGTAGTGCCTGAACACGTTGAATGTGGTATGGATACAACAAATTGCCCTTATGAATTTTCCAGATCCTCTATTATGTCCAGCACATCCTGTTCCAATTGTACCGTTCTTATTGTCATTTATCTTCCTGGTTCTCCATTTCGTTTCTGTATGCCTGTTTCACGAAAACGTCAATGAATGTTTTCGAAGATTCTTTGGTCGGAGATAATACGGCCAGGAAACCGTCCAATGTACAATCGTCTAGCTTGAAATAATTTGCCATCAACAAGTCCATACATGAAATGGATGTCAGTCATCTCGGCGTTTACATACATGGTAAAGGACTTCACTATCTATTTAAGACACGTCAAACAGCCAAACGTCGCTCAATGAAAACAAATGCGATCGATACAGACTAACTACAGACAGATAGTGACACTGACGAGACTCAAGACAAGTTATCGTCAACAATTTTTTGTACTTGATAAACTCATTGGCCTACGCCATACTTTTATTTACATTAATGATTTCAACAATTATCGAATGTCTTTGCCGCAAATTTTGTTCACCCCGTATCTTCGAAACAATCAGAAATCTTCATAGGGCAAAAATATTGTTAAAATAGGCCAAGGAATAATCCGTTGAATTTTTGCCGCATGTTTAGCTAACACCCTCTATAAGACAAATGAAAAACTAATCTAAGGGAAATTAAAGGAAAAATGTCCTCAACACTGGGTCGCCTCGGAATAAAACGGTACCAAATGCAAGCAAATGTCAAAATGATACATTTTCTAACGCAAGTAAATAAATATAACATAACGATATGCACAAGGCGAATCATTTTTGTGAATTGAGATTTTTTTGCTCTTGCAAGGTCTGATTCTTAGCGTATTGTAAAGTTCGTAGTTACGAAAGCTGTATTACATCCTATACATTATTCTGAGACAAAATGCAGTAAGGCATTATTGCCCTAAAATTAAGAGATTCAGAGTTATTCGAAAATGTTTACAAGGATTAAGTAGATTAACAAAAAAAAAAAAGACAGGCGTATAGGGGATCGGATGATGTTCGGTGCGTATGGGCTATTTCATGATTATCATATAATTATTTGTTTTTTTTTTTACTATATTGAAGCTCGTAGCGATGCACGTATAGGCACCACGAATCATAAAACCCAGCATCCGCAATGATGTATTTACGTACATAGAAACATGACGCACATCATCATGCATAGACTCCATTTCCATCAAACAATAGCAATTTTTGAATAAGCACTATCCCAATAATAATAATAATTACTTTATTGTTATAATAAAGTTACAGATAGCATCGATTCCGATTCACACACGTTAAAACCAGCGTCTGTATCGTTGATTCGGCATCTCAGCTCGCTATTTGCGTTACCGCTAGTTGCATCAGATGCAAATCTCTCGACTGTCTACTTGAGTCTTGAAACCTAAGAGTCATTGCATGCATCGCTGTATGTTTGAATGAATGTGGATCACCTAAGAATAAATTAGGAATAGATGTCTTTTTCCTACCTGAAAAGTGTAAACCTTTCCAGTACCAGCTAACGGAGCAATTATTTCCTGCTCCAACTGAATATAGCCTGCTTCTTTGTTGCCATTACCATTTCTGTAAAAAACGATACGTCGATCAAATTAGAAAATAATTTAAAAAATGCATTACCTGTAGTAATCTTGTTGTTTCAAGTTGAATGCTTCACCGATAGCTTGAAATACTTCCGGCGAGAAAACGTAAATGCCGCAATTAATTAAAGCTGAAACGTACGAACTTGGTTTTTCTACGTAATGCATTACTTCGTGGGTAGCTTTATTTGTTACTAAACAACCGTAATTTAGCGACTGCTGTCTTGTTGCTTCTGTGCTCATAATTGTCACCTAAAGGAATAAAAAATAAAGCACGCATAATTAACGCTCCATTTTTAATATGCAAGTATCGGAAAGCCTTAAAAAATATATGTTTCACAATTAACGAGCAGTACATATTTAGAAAAGAACAGAGAAACATCTCCACGTGTTAATCCAA
Organism: Oryctes rhinoceros; assembly: GCA_020654165.1. Lineage (NCBI taxonomy): Eukaryota > Metazoa > Arthropoda > Insecta > Coleoptera > Scarabaeidae > Oryctes > Oryctes rhinoceros. The sequence continues at coordinate 8,697 of JAIOKQ010000368.1, forward strand.
GTATTGTAGGAGTCAAAGTATTACTACCTATGTTGTTTCGTAATCGCATGTATTTGCATTGCCCTTTATAGTTTGTGAAGATGTTTTATAATGCCTTTAACGTTTATTTCATCGGTAAACAAACATGTTTTATCCACGAAATGTGATATATTTAGATGAATACGTTATTCTAATTTGAAACCTTGCTACGAGAATTTTCTTTTGCTCTATTAACAATCATCTTTGCTCTCCAATTATCACCTTCTAACAAATAGCAAAAAAATAAACACAGGTCTGTGCGTATAAGCACAACTGGTCAGTTATTTATTACAATGTACGTTTATCGATGAACTTAAAATAAGCAACGTAAATAAAAAAAATATCATGATGGAAAACAACCTTTGCTTTATGATAAGGCTAAACCAAGTTAATAGTTAAAAATGCATTTTATGCGTAGATTGGTTCCGCAAAAATACCATGTAACACATTCAAAATCAACACACGCGAAACAAATTTAACAATTCCACACGAAACAATTTTACTTATTTTCTTTTTTTTTTTCTAAAATAAGGTAAGTACATTAGTTGCAGTGAGTGATGATATGAACGATGGACCGCTCACGGCGATTCGATTCCTTCGTGTATCTTCGTTGCTTTGAACGATGTATACAATATACGAGCAAGTATACATTGTGTCCTCAGATTTGGCACATATTGGAGAAAAACTTTTTTACTCTACGTTAGAAAAGATTAAAATGCACTGATGCACCTTCTATATGCATATAAATGTTGAAAGTTCAAATTATTGTTGATAATCCTATTGCCTTGAAATTCTGTTGACATTTAACATTTGTCTGTTTTAAATGTAAGCGACGCGACATTTGCAATCACAAAGATCACAACTACGCTAACATTGCAACAACGAATTTATTGGATTAAGTGGTATGGAGTAGGTGATATTTCATGTCGAACTGCGAGCAACAAATATAACGTTAAATTCCTCAGCATTAATATTAATTAATTTTTTATATATTAATATAAAAAAAATCACTACATAAGAAAGCAGCGGAGTTGGATGTAAGCAAAAGCTTACTGCAAAAAATCTTAAAAAAAAAAAACAAGATTCAAACCCAATTTTATTTATACTGTGGAAGCCTAGGACGAATTTAGTACTTGGCTTATAGATCAATGTTTCCATCATAAAATTTTGTTTTCCGATGAAGCTATTTTTACCGTTAATGTGTCAACCTAAATTAAAAGTAATTTGAAAGTAAAGGTGCGATGTGGAATTTTATTCAATGAAATTATTGTCCTCTTTTTTTTTAGAAAATCAACAACGAAAGAAATTAAATCAACATAATTATTTATATATGTTACGGTAATTTTGTTTCACCATCGTTGGAGGATATTAACGGAGATGCAGTGTACTTTTAGCAGGATAGATGCTTTCTCAGTAAGTTTGCAGCACTGAAGTTGTTGAAAAAGGAGAAATATCATCCCTTTAAGATACAACTAGTTCAAGAGCTTAACGATGACAATCCTGACCGACGTTTACAATTCTGCGAGACAATGATGAAAAACGAACGTTTTCGTCACCAAATCGTTTTTTCCGATGAAGCAACTTTTTGTATAAATGGGACAGTTAATCGGCAGAACTGCAGGTATTGGAGTCGCGAAAATCCGCATTGGATAGACGAAACATACACTCAACATCCAACAACAACAACAAAAGGTAAATGTAAAGGTAAAAAGTAAATGTCTGGGCAGGAATAGTACATAATAGAATTCTAGATCCTTATTTTTTTCAGGGAAATCTAAACGGAGCTAGACACTTGAAGTTTCTCCAAAATAATATAATTCCAGCACTGGCTATCCTTTACCCAAACGAAGACGATCCTGATATCGCAAATGATACTATATGGAATGACGTGCCGCGACATTTACGCTTCCTGTTCGCAATTTTCTGCAAGCTGTTTATCCAGGGCGAGGGCCGATGGAATGGCCAGCAAGATCTCCGGACCTGACACCCCTAGATTATTTTCTATGAGGTTACTTAAAATCAAAAATTTACGAAACAAAACAAGATCAATAATCAATCAATCAAATCCAGAGGAATTGAAGCAGCGTGTTCAAGAAGAAATTCGCGCAATAGAACGAAGTGTTATTAATAACGTCTTAGATGAATTTGTAAATAAACTCTCTTACTGCTAAGAAGTCAATGGGTGGTATTTTGAATATTTAATTTAATAGTGTTAATTTTATTTTGTGATTTTTTTTGGTGTCCCCCAGGCCACTCTATATTTTTGTCTTATGTAGCATTAGAGAGCACAAAATAAACATCTATGAAGACGTTTGTAAAAATGTTATTTTTCAAATAATAAAAAAGACCAAAGTAGATTACAAAACTTGCTAGACAAAGTCCTCTCTGATGAAGAACCGTTTCAATATTCATCAGACAGTTATAGAGGCAACGATCATAGTTCTTCGTCGTCTGCATATGAAACACCTCCCACAAAAAGGAAGAAAAGCTGTCTAAACACACCAATGTCCAGCTTTCCAGGCCTGGTACTTCCCGGCATGTCTATACAAAATGTATTTTTACTTTCCTGCTTGCCATGTATTAGAATTCCTTTAGTTTTAGTTTATATTTTATTATAATATTATTGCTAATAAATACACTCCGCCAAAAAAGTATCGCATAAACTAAAAAAGGGCATTTATAAACCAAGATATTTTTATACGTTCACAAAAAGTTTGCCTCGTGTATGTGAACTATAAAAACACTAACAAAATCATGGAACATAGCTTTTTTACTTTTTTTTTCTAAAAGAACACATTTAGAAAAATGCATATGTGTAAGGTTTGTTCAGTTGTTTATTGAAAGTCTTCCTATACGCACAAATTTTAAAGTGCGAAGTCAGAGTTCTGTACCAACGCTTTTAAAACTAAAATGAGCAATTTAACTTCAGAACAAGTGGCTGCTATAGTTGCTTTAATCGAAGATGGACGATCTCAAGCATACGTTGCTAATTTGATGAACATCGATCAGTCAAGTGTTTCTGGAGCCGTAGCCAGATATAGGCAAACAGGCAATTACAGTAGAAGACCTGTACCAGGTCGTCCAAGATGTTCTACTCGCCAAGATGACCGCTATTTACTACTACAAGCATTACGTCGAAGACATGTAACTGCGAGACAATTGCAGAACGACTTGGTTAGAGTCAGAAATACTCGTGTGAGTACTCAAACTATTCGGAATAGGTTACGACAGAGTGGATTAAGAGCTAGAGTAGCTGTAACAGCCCCTCGTCTCACTAGGAACCACCGAGTGGCTCGCTTAAGGTTTGCCAGAGAACATGTAAATTGGAACATTAATGACTGGGCCAATATACTCTTCACAGATGAGTCGAGATTTGGTCTTTACACCACAGATAGGTGTATCTCAGTGTACAGACGAGACGGTAGACCTAATTTCGCTGGTGGCTCTATTATGGTTTGGGAGGCATCTGTTTAACAGGTCGTACAGAGTTAGTACCAGTAGACAGAGGTACACTGACTGCCCACAGGTATATAACGGACACTTTAGAAGAACATGTAGTACCATATGCGCCAATTATAGGAAACGAATTCATGTCAATGCAGGATAATGCACGACCGCATGTTGCAATAATCGTCCAGGAATACCTTAACGATGTTGGTATTCCAGTTTTAGATTGGCCTGCGGTAAGTCCGGACATGAACCCAAAATGTTGCCCCAGCGCATTAAAGTATATTTACAACTTTATGCTACAAACAAAGA
>JAIOKQ010000369.1:0-13774 GCA_020654165.1 Oryctes rhinoceros
CAGGGTTACCTGTAAATAGCACGTAAGCTACCGAAATCTGAAGACTACCTATCAATGTGTTACTGAAAATTTAAAAAGAAATTTATTTGTAACATATACATTTTGTTCAAATTTTAGGGCCCAAAATGCAGGCAAAGCCGGTCCATATCTTTGTTTCTCCTATATTATACAAATACCGCTGATGAATCAAAGTTAACCCAGATGCAAATAAAAATCGATAAAGCATTGTAGATGCTATGAATAGTGAATAGTCTATTGAAATGCATTAGTCTGTCGTACAGCTGATGTCGAAGTGTTTATGTGTTTACATTGAATATGCCGATAACCATATGATTTGCGTTCTTAATGTTTAAAGTTAATGCATCCGAAATGTCGGGTTTTGAGTTATTTGTAGTTATACATTCTTTTTCTTTTTATGAAATTTGTGGTGGTCCTAACAAGGACCGATCTAGGCGAAACAGAACAAAATAATTTATTAATGTAAAAAATGTTCGAAATGTCCACCGTGAGCTCTAATACAGGCATCAATTCGGCGACGAAAGTTATTATGCACACGAGTAAAATTTACCATGTCTTCGCGAATGCGTTGAGCTGCAACATAAATGCGATTTCGCAGATCTTCGACATTTTCAATATCAGGGCGACGATCATATACCAAGCTTTTCATGTATCCCCACAGAAAAAAGTCTAATGGATTTAGATCGGGACTACGAGGTGGCCATGGAGTACGACTTCCACGTCCAATCCATTGTGGAAATCTTTGGTTAAAAAATGCTTGAATTACTCGACTACTATGCGCGGGTGCTCCGTCATGCATAAACCACAATTGTTGCCGTATCGCTAGTGGTATCTCATCCAAATACTCGGGTAATTCATCTCGGAGGAACTGTAAATAGGATTCTGTATTTAATCGTTGTGGGAGCACATGTGGTCCAAGTAGGTAATCGCCTATTAAACCCGCCCAAACATTGACAGATATCCTAACTTGCGAGGCGCCTTGGTGTATCTCGTGTGAGTTTTCGTCTGCCCAGTGGTGAATATTATGGTAATTCAAAATACCATCTCTTGTAAACGTGGATTCGTCGGTAAAGAGAATTACTGACGCAAGACGTGGTTGACGAACTTCGGTGCGTTGAAACCACTCGCAGAAGGCAAGACGGCGAGGATAATCTAATTCTGTTAATCTTTGCACGCGCTGGATGTGATACGAAGTAAATTATTTTTCAAAATTCGATGCACCGTCGTTTGGGACACATTTACTTGCTGGGCTAAAGTTGTAGTACTTATGCCTGGTTCCGCCTCAACGATGTTTAAAATATGCTCTTCTGCTTGCTGAACTCTACGTGATATATGACGGCCACGACCTTCGAAACGTGGAACTACTGATCCTGTTTCTCGAAGTCGATACACGGTTCTCACAATTGTCTCGGATGATGGATGCCGCCGATTGGGAAACCGTTCCGCGTACAAATTTTCTGCCGCAAGACTATTTTGTCCTGTTTCGCCATAAATCAAAATCATATCGGTGTATTCGATATTCGTATAGGATGCCATTGCAATTGCGTGTAATGACGGTGAATGCTATGTGCATACTAAATGGATATCCGAACGCTGCTTCAGCGACTGATCCGAACGCTGCTTCAGCGGGAGCCGGTGATTCCCATATGTTAACTAAGACAGAGTCGGACTCGAATAAAGAAAAATCATTTTCTCGTTACTACGTGCACATAGAACCATAATGTTTTGTATTTAGGCATTACTCATGCGTTTCTTTCACCTAATTTTTTTTTCGTACTATATCCGAGTAAGACTGTATATGCGTTATTGTATACAAAAAAATATAGAAAAAAGAAAGCAAATTTTAGAGCAATGCTTCTTTGACGTATGAACTTGGCGTTTGAAATTATCACTTTCACGGTTCTATTCCTTATCTCTAATAGCATTTTGACGTTGCAAAGCCTTATCTATTTATACAACTAAAACAACAAAAAAATGTACGTATAAAATGCAAAACTATTAGGAAAAGTCCTTGCCTATAATAAATAATAAATCCCTTCAAGCTGAAAAACCAAGTAAACTAATTTTCATATAAACAGTTTTGTAAGCCCCTAGTTCTCGCAGTGAAATTAAGTTTTTTTTTTTTTTTAATTTGGGATTCTCTAATTTAATCCTGTTCTTTCCTTTCAGTGAATAAAAGTGAAATTCATACAATATATATATATATATATATATATATATATAAGGGTTCCAGGATTGAATTCACAATAAGTAAGTGGAGCCAATATTTTCGAATTGGAGTTTCATAATTTGGGATCCGGCCCTGCTTAATTTGAAACTTATTTTTCGTTCGCTTGCGATTTTTTAAAATCAGGGCTTTTATAGTTGAGCAAAAACTATTTTCGTTTCAGATGAAATACTTTTTCTGTTCACAGCACGTCAAAGTGTTACTAAGAAAAGTTGTTCGGCAAAGCTTGGACGTCACGCAAATTTTTAGAATGATAAGTCCAATTTGGACAATTTCAATATTTACGAGTACATAATGAGAAAATAGGCCGAATAGAAATTTTCAAATTAAAATTCACATTTTCAGTTTATTAAAAAGATAATTAAAACTACAATTACCCTATTTGACTTCCTCCAGGAGCTGCACATTTTTCTATCGTAACTCTAAAATCGCTGTATACTTTCCTAATGGTCATTGGGTTAATTTTAATTTACAGTCGATGTTATCATAAAGAGTATATGGATAAACTTTTTATTTTAAATAATCTCATAAAAATCCGATGATGTCGTTGGACCATTTAGTCTAATCCACCTTTTTGGAAAGTGCTGATTAAAATTAAATTAAAATTGAATGAGTTGGACATCCGTCTTGAAAATAAAAATCTTCTAACTTCACATCCTCATTGGCAGGAAAAAAATTGAGCACATCCAAATAGTAATTGGAAATATTGGTTTAAATTAGTTTCAAAAAAGTATAGGCCAATACCTTATTGCACGCCATACATTTATTCTGTTGGATCGTCGACTATTAGTTACTACACGAAAATGTAGATTCAAACGAGAACAACGCCTACACTTCTGTGAAGACACGATGCTATTAATTGTAAAGGTTCACTAGACAAAAAATTATTTTTTTATAAAAATATTTATCCTTCAAAATCTTTTCTCCAAACCAAAAACAAAACAGCAATCGTTGGCTATCGTCTTCAGCTTGTAATTTATGAATGAACGTGAGTTTCAATGGTATCATTTTATTTTCTATGAGAATTCTTTGTATGCGCGATTTACTTATTGATAATTCAGAAGACCGCTTTCTCAATAATAATTGAGTGTCGACGGATTCCCTCACCAAAAGTGTAGCAGCGTCTTCATGATCATGAATTAGCTCTTTTTTTCTTCAAATTTTATACACTTCCAATTTCTGTTAACTTTTTTACAAGTTTTTCTAATCCGTAATTGGAAATATCTCGTGAAACTTATTAATAACATGAGCATAAGATTGTGACCGGAAAAGATACTTTACTTGAAATTAAAAGTTTTTTTTCGGCTGTAAAGGCTTACTGGATTTAAAAGAAAAATCAAAAGCAAACTAAAAATAAGTTCCGTATCAAGCAGAGTGGAATTCCAAAATATGAAATTCCAATTCGAAAATTTTTGGTCCATCATACTGCGAACTCAATCCGGGGACAGACTATATAAAAAGATCAGTTTAACGTACACTTTCATTTATTTTTAAATAATATCGAAATCCCTCAAAAAGGAAAGGAAAACAATCAAAATATTGTTGTATAATAAACATCAAATCAAAACGTTAAAATAATATACAATCAATGGCAATTAAGACGACGAGTGTTTCCGTTCATAAACGAAATTATGGATCAAAATATTTATTTGGATATTTTGAAAGAAAATTTAAAGCCTATCATTAAAAAATTAGTTGTATCAGGACAATGATTCAATACATAAGGCCTATAATATTGTACCTGGATACCCCGCAAGATTTTAGCATCTCTTTTTAGTTAAGAAATGGTGGATAGTACGCAGTGAATAACGTCTTTTTTTCTCTTTACTCTCGAAATAATTCAAATTTATGTAGAATGCATATATTTATTTCATATAGGTAAAATAAAATTGTATATAATATATTTAAAAATGTTTAGTTTCACTTCCAGTTTTGCAATGTAATGATATTTTTCTGTCCGTATGAGTTCCACTTTTATTTATTATAATACCCGACGATTCCACCTTTCTATAGCGACAATGAGGTAAATGTTCTTTGAATCTAGTACTTATCGACCGCTTTGTTTCTCAACATAGACTTTATCACAACGCATGGAGTTTTTTAAACTCATTATATCCTGTTTATCTTTCGGATGGCTTAGAAGGTTTCCGAGTGTAGTTCACGAAGTTTATACCTATTACGTTTATATTTTGCCCCTTTCTATGTAAGGAAAATTTCAAAAGTTTCTTGCCGAATGCTGGTACTTGTATGTCATTATACGAATTTCCTTGGTGTGATACCACCAGCCGATGTTTGCTACCCTAGCAAAATGAGGGTAATTGTTTTGGTCATTTCTGTAAGAGTCGATACAGTAATTAATTTTGACAATTTATTCTTATCTAAATAACATTTCGAACCGACGGTCACAATCTGATCACTCGTTTTCAAGAATTGATCTCCCCACCATTCCATAATACCGCACGTTATAAAAGAAATTTCACTCATTCGACGTATAACATATATAACGTTCTTCAATTAATGAATAACTAATGATTATTGAGTATTTTTAATTTTGAAAATAATCTGAGGAACTTTCTCCTACAGCAATGATCGTGCATATGTGCGTGTAGTCAGTTAGCTTGATTCCTACATACTTATTGCCTACGTTTAATGTATCAATGTATAACGTGGTTAGACATGAACAGAAGCAAATAAATCTCGCGATTCGTCACACGATTGAATCTTATTTTTGAAATTGCTTTTTTTATACACTTGTGTTTTAGAATTAATAGTCATTTCTTCTTCGTCTTCTTCTTCTTATTATTATATGTATTCTATAAAAATTGGTCTCTCGTTTGAGTTTTTTTCTTTATGCGAAAATAAAAAGAATGTCTTAAGAAGCATACATTGTTACATACCTTCTCTATGGTTCTATGGTGTATAGTGTATTGGGTGGGTATGTATGGGATCTGGATACTGTATGTATATTTCTATGGTGCTCTTCTATGGTTCTATGGTTTGATAGACTGATACATACAGTTCTATGGTTTGATAGATTGATTCTTTAAAATAAAGCACAAAGACATCTAATATAGGTTGAATAATTATGATTTTGTTGCGACAGAATGCTTTACTACTACTTAAAAAAATATTAAACAATCGTTTTCTTTGCATAACTGAATCTGCTATTAAATACTATGATGCATATCTGATTACTGTACAATATATTTTAAACCTCCTGAATTATACAAAAAGATTAATTTACTGCAAAATAATGTAATTTATTTTGTCACAAAGTACCACATGACGATGGACACCATGTTGGGTATGTGACGCGCAACTGACATCACGCAGTCACATACCTCTGATTACAATTGCATTCTTCTATCCTTGGTATTCATTACTAGTGTTACAATTATGAAAACATTCAGGTCCCAAATTGATTACAATAAGCCGAGTCCGAGCAGTCAAAAATTCAGAGTTAACTTTGCAGATTGAACCGTACTTACGTTTTTTTTTTTTTTTTTTTAATTGGCTCGCTTTCTACTATTTTCAGCGTTTATATCAAGCTTATGTAATAAAATTGTTTTCATTTAAAACATTATTAGAGTAAATGCGGCACATTGTACGAATTCATTATGTATTAAATTCGCCGCGGAAAATTTCCAGAGAAATTTGCTAAACGGAAAACGGATTTTTTTAACCGTTTGATGTGCGTTCCTTTTTGCAATGGTTCTATTAAACTAACAAAAAATTCGGTACTAATTATTTGTAGAGTAGCTTACTGAAGAGCGCATAGCTTGTTGCGTATTTTGCTATAGCTTAAATTTCAGTTTATAAAAAAACTCGTGATTGTAACACACACACACACACACAAGTTTGGTGTCTACTACTATGCATTAATCGAAAAAAGTATTTGAAAAATTTCAATCAAATATTCCTTTCGATTAACATACAGAGTGTATGTAGGTATATTTCACTTTTTCAATTATAACAATCCATATTATCTTATACATTATATCTGTATAAAATCCATAAAAATATTTACAAAAAACACTAATTAACATTCTTTCTTCCACGGCAATAATAAAACGTATCAAAATTAATAATATGTACACCAATCAAAAACTGTTACGTAATCAACAAAACATATTTTGTGCGTCACTCTGTACGAATCGATATATACATACACTACAATATAATCTCATTCTTGAAACTTCGAGACAGCTCCTTATTCGGTAAAACTATGGAATTTAGTAGTATCGTTTCAGAAGGCACGCTCACATAACAACCTGAAACCATTAATAAGAGATTCGTACAATCACAATTAATACTCTCTTATTGCTAGAGAGAGCAACTCTAGAGAGGCAAACTCGGATCGCATCCGTTGTGCGTAAATATCTCGCTGTAGGTTTGTGGGTGCGCACATACAACGATCCTGGCGCGTCGTCCGAAAGTTGCTCTCCCGCTTATTACCCAGAATAGTAATCGACGGATTTAATCTTCCATCGTTATTGAATAGTGGAGGATTTTCCATTTTTGCAAAAGGCTTATTGGGGTCTGGATCTGAAGGTGTGCCTTCAACTCTCGTCCATTTACCAATCCTAGAATTTCTACCAATTATACTGTGAAGTACCAAACTGTGATCATCTATAACAGCGTTGGCTAACACGATACTTTCCCGGATACGAACTCCGGGACCTACTACGACGTCCTTTCCAATGCTTACATTTGGTCCGAGCTTCAAAAAAAAATAAAAATAAAAACTAAGTGAAACAATAAAATGTAACAAAATTTTCCATTAGTTTACAAACTTACAACAGCTGTTGGGTGTATCGTTGCTGTTGGGTGTATATATACATCGGGTATGATGTAACAAATTTGTTTGGCATCCCCTGAACCATTAACCGAGCACAATTTTTCTGGGTGTTTAGTTCGGTACAATTCTAAATAATGTCGATTCGCATATATAGCGGATCCGGCTGTTTTAAGTTGTGACCACCAATTAGTTACCTGCAATAGTTAATATACATATATTGTAATGAGACTTTAGGTACGTAACTTGATATATGGGAACTAGTTATTTTCTTTCGTTAATCGAATTTTTAGTGTTCGGGAGTTACGGCACATTAATTTTGAAAATAAATCTTGTCGAATTTTTCTTATCCTGTCCTGATTGTTTTTCCAATATATAGACATAGTTTACTATTGAAATCAAATCAAATAACCTATTGATAACTTTAAAGTTTACTGAAAAGACTTTTCGGTTCTATAACGACGATGTTCAAACGTCCAGGTACGGTAATATCAATAAAGTAAAGTAATTACTATGAAAACTGATTTAATGATTGGAGATACAATACTTCCTGGATAATTTTTTTAACAAAATACTTCTCGTCATATACAGGGTGTTAGGTAAACATGTGGCAAAAATTCAAGAGGTTATTTCTTGGCTTATTCTAAGAGTGAGTGAATAAAAGTGAGTATTAAGTGAACAAAATTTGAGACAGTAACAATATTTTATTACCAAAAAGTACATATAAATTTGCTCAATCTAGTATAAATGTTCGAAATGACTTCCTCCAGCCTGGATACAAGCATTCAATCTTCTCGTCATTGAGTGCCGAACTGTTTCAAACACGCCGGGGTTGCTTCTAATTCAGTTAGTTACACTCAGCAATTATCCGACTTCGGAATTCGTCCAAATTCTCCACTGGAGTGGCGTAAACGAATGATTTCTGATAGCCCCATAAGAAATAATCCTGGAGGTTTAAGTTGAATGCAATAAGGTTTTTATGAAAATTCATTATTGCATTTCTTGAGAAACTCGGCTTCATCGGTGAAAAGAATCTGTGTCAGGAATTGAGGGATTAGAACTAATGTTTGCGAAAGCCATTGACATAACGCAATACGTGGGCGATAATCAGCAGGTAGTAATACCTGAACACGTTTAAGTGATATAGATACAACAAATTGCCCTTAAGGATTTTCCAAACCGTCCAATGACTTACATTCAAAGTATTGGCAATTTGTCGTGTAGAAGTACTTGGATCTTCCACTATCATGTCCAGCACATTCTGTTACAGTTGTACCGTTCTTAATTTTTCTGGTTCTCCATTTCCACGCTAAAGTCAAAAGAAACTAGGGAATCTTAATAGAGATGCTTATTTTGTCTTTGATGCGCTAGAAACATTATTTTCGTATCAATATTCAATCACCGTCACAGCTAAATTCATATAAACCGGAAACTTATTTCCATAATCGAAACTACTGCGCTTTAACCAAAAGTAAACCCCAAAAGGAAGAGAATTACTAAAAGCGCTACATATCGTATTGGAAATAAAAAAAAATCACGTGGTCAACATTTCTAAGCTACTTGTTCTCTATTTATGCGTCTATTTATTTAAACTAGCTCGTAAGATTACCGTTATTTCATTAATATTCCCATCGATTATGAACGCAGATCGCCGTAAAATTCGACTTATTGAATTGGATCTCCATTTCTATGTGCCCGTTTCACGAAAACGTGGATGAAAGTTCCGAAGATTTTTCGGTCGGGGATCTTACTGCCAGGGAACTGGTCAATGTACAATGGTCTAGCTTGTAATGAATTGCCATTATGAAATGCACGTCAGTCATCTCGGCGTTCGCATACATGGTAGAGACTTTCACTAACTAGCAAAGACACGTCAAACAGCCAAACGTCACTTAATGAAAACAACTGTGACCGATACAGGTGATGATCACTGACGAGACGTGTTCAAATGAAATCCACTTGTACATTAGTAGATAAAACAGCCGTTCCAAGTTATCATCGACAATTTTTTGTACTTGTTAAACTCATTGGCGTACGCCTTACTTTTATTTACATTTATGATTTCAACAAATATCGAATATGATTGTCGCAGTTTTTGTTTACCCTGTATCTTCGAAACAATCAGAAATCTTCATAGAGCAAAATATTGTTAGAATAGGCCAAGGAATAACCCATTGAAGTTTTGCCGCATGTTTACCTAGTACCCCATATAAGTCTGAAATGAAAAACTAATCTAAGGGAAATTAAAGGAAAAATGTCCTCAACACTGGGTCGCCTCGGAATAAAACGGTACCAAATGCAAGCAAATATCAAAATAATACATTTTCTAACGCAAGTAAATAAATATAACATAACGATATGCACAAGGCGAATCATTTTTGTAAATTGAGATTTTTTGCTCTTGCAAGGTCTGATTCTTAGCGTATTGTAAAGTTCGTAGTTACGAAAGCTGTATTATTCTAAGCAAACATCCTACATATTATTCTGGGACAAAATGTAGTAAGGCATTATTGCCCTAAAATAAAGAGATTCAGAGTTATTCGAAAATGTTTACAAGGATTTTGTAGATTTACAAAAAAAAAAAGACAGGCGTATAGGGGGTCGGATGATGTTCGGTGCGTATGGACTATTTTATAATTATTATACACGCCGCCAAAAAAGTATCGCATAAACTAAAAAAGGGCATTTATAAACCAACATATTTTTATACGTTCACAAAAAGTTTGCCTCGTGTATGTGAACTATAAAAACACTAACAAAATCATGGAAGATAGCTTTTTTACTTTTTTTTCTAAAAGAACACACTTAGAAAAATGCATATGTGTAAGGTTTGTTCGGTTGTTTATTGAAAGTCTTCCTATACGGACAAATCTTAAAGTGCGAAGTCGGAGTTCTGTACCAACGCTTTTAAAACTAAAATGAGCAATTTAACTTCAGAACAAGTGGCTGCTATAGTTGCTTTAATCGAAGAAGGACGATCTCAAGCATACGTTGCTAATTTGATGAACATCAATCAGTCAAGTGTTTCTAGAGCCGTAGCCAGATATAGGGAAACAGGCAATTACAGTAGAAGACCTGTACCAGGTCGTCCAAGATGTTCTACTCGCCAAGATGTGAGTACTCAAACTATTCGGAATAGGTTACGACAGAGTGGATTAAGAGCTAGAGTCGCTGTAACAGCCCCTCGTCTCACTAGGAACCACCGAGTGGCTCGCTTAAGGTTTGCCAGAGAACATGTAAATTGGAACATTAATGACTGGGCCAATATATTCTTCACAGATGAGTCAAGATTTGGGCTTTACACTTCAGATAGGCGTATCTCAGTGTACAGACGAGACGGTGAGCGCTATTCGCAGTGTAATATCAGACCTAGACCGAATTTCGCTGGTGGCTCTATTATTGTTTGGGGAGGCATCTGTTTAACAGGTCGTACAGAGTTAGTACCAGTAGACAGAGGTACACTGACTGCCCACAGGTATATAACGGACACTTTAGAAGAACATGTAGTACCATAAGCGCCAATTATAGGAAACGAATGTTGGTATCCCAGTTTTAGATTGGCCTGCGGTAAGTCCGGACATGAACCCAAAATGTTGCCCCAGCGGACCTGCATGGACTAGAAAATGCTCTCCGTGACGAGTGGGAGAATTTGGATCAGGCTTATATACGGAGGTTAATCGAATCTCTGCCAAACCGTATGCGAGCGGTCATAAGAGCCGGAGGTGGCAATACTCAGTATTAAAAGCTACTGTTATGACATTTTTCTTTCCAAAATTATAATTTCTTGTTTTAATAAAAATCTCAAGTATGAGTTCTTGTTTTTATATGGCCTGTATTTTATTTAAACAATCGTAGAAATTGTATCTTAGAGCGCATTAAAGTATATTTACAACTTTATGCTACAAACAAAGATTATGCGATACTTTTTTGGCAGAGTGTATAATTATTTTTTTCTCTACATTGAAGCTCGCAGCGATGCACGTATAGGCAGCACGAATCATAAAACTCAGCATCCGCAATGATTTATTTACGTACATAGAGACATGACGCGAATCATGCATAGACTCCATTTCCATCAAACAATAGCAATTTTTGAATAAGCACTATCCCAATAATAATCATAATTTCTTTATTGTTATAATAAAGTTACAGATAGCATCGATTCCGATTCACACACGTTGAAAGCAGCGTCTGTATCGTTGATTCGGCATCTCAGCTCGCTATTCGCGTTACCGCTAGTTGCATCAGATGCAAATCTCTCGACTGTCTACTCGAGTCTTGAAACCTAAGAGTCATTGCATGCATCGCTGTACGTTTGAATGAATGTGGATCACTTAAGAATAAATTAGGAATAGATGTCTTTTTCCTACCTGAAAAGTGTAAACCTTTCCAGTACCAGCTAACGGAGCAATTATTTCCTGCTCCAACTGAATATAGCCTGCTTCTTTGTTGCCATTACCATTTCTGTAAAAAACGATACGTCGATCAAATTAGAAAACAATTTTAAAAATGCATTACCTGTAGTAATCTTGTTGTTTCAAATTGAATGCTTCACCGATAGCTTGAAATACTTCCGGCGAGAAAACGTAAATGCCGCAATTAATTAAAGCTGAAACGTACGAACTTGGTTTTTCTACGTAATGCATTACTTCGTGGGTAGCTTTATTTGTTACTAAACAACCGTAATTTAGCGACTGCTGTCTTGTTGCTTCTGTGCTCATGATTGTCACCTAAAGGAATAAAAAATAAAGCACGCATAATTAACGCTCCATTTTTAATATGCAAGTATCGGAAAGCCTTAAAAAATATATGTTTCACAATTAACGAGCAGTACATATTTAGAAAAGAACAGAGAAACATTTCCACGTGTTAATCCAAGTATTGTAGGAGTCAAAGTATTACTACCTATGTTGTTTCGTAATCGCATGTATTTGCATTGCCCTTTATAGTTTGTGAAGATGTTTTATAATGCCTTTAACGTTTATTTCATCGGTAAACAAACATGTTTTATCCACGAAATGTGATATATTTAGATGAATACGTTATTCTAATTTGAAACCTTGCTACGAGAATTTTCTTTTGCTCTATTAACAATCATCTTTGCTCTCCAATTATCACCTTCTAACAAATAGCAAAAAAAAATAAACACAGGTCTGTGCGTATAAGCACAACTGGTCAGTTATTTATTACAATGTACGTTTATCGATGAACTTAAAATAAGCAACGTAAATAAAAAAAATATCATGATGGAAAACAACCTTTGCTTTATGATAAGGCTAAACCAAGTTAATAGTTAAAAATGCATTTTATGCGTAGATTGGTTCCGCAAAAATACCATGTAACACATTCAAAATCAACACACGCGAAACAAATTTAACAATTCCACACGAAACAATTTTACTTATTTTCTTTTTTTTTTTTTTTTCTAAAATAAGGTAAGTACATTAGTTGCAGTGAGTGATGATATGAACGATGGACCGCTCACGGCGATTCGATTCCTTCGTGTATCTTCGTTGCTTTGAACGATGTATACAATATACGAGCAAGTATACATTGTGTCCTCAGATTTGGCACATATTGGAGAAAAACTTTTTTACTCTACGTTAGAAAAGATTAAAATGCACTGATGCACCTTCTATATGCATATAAATGTTGAAAGTTCAAATTATTGTTGATAATCCTATTGCCTTGAAATTCTGTTGACATTTAACATTTGTCTGTTTTAAATGTAAGCGACGCGACATTTGCAATCGCGAAGATCACAACTACGCTAACATTGCAACAACGAATTTATTGGATTAAGTGGTATGGAGTAGGTGATATTTCATGTCGAACTGCGAGCAACAAATATAACGTTAAATTCCCCAGCATTAATATTAATTAATTTTTTATATATTAATATTAAAAAAAAATCACTACATAAGAAAGCAACGGAGTTGGGTGTAAGCAAAAGCTTACTGCAAAAAATCTTAAAAAAAAAAAAAACAAGATTCAAACCCAATTTTATTTATACTGTGGAAGCCTAGGACGAATTTAGTACTTGGCTTATAGATCAATGTTTCCATCATAAAATTTTGTTTTCCAATGAAGCTATTTTTACCGTTACTGTGTCAACCTAAATTGCAGATATTGGACAAAAGAAAATCTAAAACCAGTGTTACAAGAAAGTAAAGGTGCGATGTAGAATTTTATTCAATGAAATTATTGTCCTCTTTTTTTTTAGAAAATCAACAACGAAAGAAATTAAATCAACATAATTATTTATATATGTTACGGTAATTTTGTTTCACCATCTTTGGAGGATATTAACGGAGATGCAATGCTTTCTCAGTAAGTTTGCAGCACTGAAGTTGTTGAAAAAGGAGAATTATCATCCCTTTAAGATACAACTAGTTCAAGAGCTTAACGATGACAATCCTGACCGACGTTTACAATTCTGCGAGACAATGATGAATTTGCATCATGGTAACGAACGTTTTCGTCACCAAATCGTTTTTTCCGATGAAGCAACTTTTTGTATAAATGGGACAGTTGATCGGCAGAACTGCAGGTAGCCAGAGGTGGCAATACTCAGTATTAAAAGCTACTGTTATGACATTTTTCTTTCCAAAATTATAATTTCTTGTTTTAATAAAAATCTCAAGTATGAGTTCTTGATTTTATTTAAACAATCATAGAAATTATATCTTAGAGCGCATTAAAATATATTTACAACTTTATGCTACAAACAAAGA
>JAIOKQ010000370.1:0-25635 GCA_020654165.1 Oryctes rhinoceros
ATATACATATTCACTACAGGCGACTTAAATAAAGTATTTGTTTTGCCAGAAGGAAGATGGAACATAAGATAATTCCGTGTAGGACCTTTTCACCTTTCACCTTTTGTTCTTGTTTCTAATGATGGTACACATTTATATCCAACAGAAGATATTTTGTTAATTTATTTAAGACTGTCATATCTGATGATGCTGAGGCTGTCGACGGTGGTTCTGGAAATGGAAATGGTGGAAGCGTCTCGGGTAACTCTTCATCCCCTCTGTCATAATTGTGTTTAGGTCGCAAAAACGGATCCGAAACAACTGTCTACTTTCTACTCAAAATGTCACACATCAAAATTAAGTAAAAAATTCAATGTAATACTTACAATAAGAAGTATATGACGAACAGCTAAGGACCAAACACTGTGTAAATGTAAAAATTTGCAATCGGTAATGAAAGTAAAGCTAAATATTCGCACTTATCTGCTCTATATCATTTTCATAGTACTTATCACGTGTACAGATAATCCTAATTTACTCTCCTGTGATATATGATAGATGCGCAACGCCGCGCAACACCGCGCAACACCGCGCAGCACCCCGCATCGCCGCGCATCACCGCGCAGCGTCGCGCTTCCCCGCGCATCAGATAGATAACATTCCTCTGAATGTCATCTCACTGTTAACTATTATTAATACGTATCAATACGTACACATATTTTAGATGATGTTGCCCCATTTGGTATCGCAATGCGAACACCGGGCGATAAAAGCAGAATCAGTAAGGTAGTTGATGATGGTTCGTCACCATTAAGTACTGACAGACGTGAGGAACAGCTACCCGAGACGCTACCACCATTACCATATCAAACAATCGACAGCCACATCATCATCAGACATCACAGTCTTAAGTAATTAACAGAATATCCCCTGTTGGATATAAATGTACCATCATTATAAACGACGGTGCGCCGATCTGCGCAGCGGCGCGCATCCCCGCGCAGCGTCGCGCATCCCGCGCATCGCCGCGCATCTCCGCGCATCACCGCGCAGCGTCGCGCATCCCCGCGCATCTCCGCGCAGCGGCGCGCATCCCCGCGCAGCGGCGCGCATCCCCGCGCAGCGGCGCGCATCCCCGCGCAGCGTCGCGCATCCCCGCGCATCACCGCGCAGCGTCGCGCATCCCCGCGCAGCGGCGCGCATCCCCGCGCAGCGGCGCGCATCCCCGCGCAGCGTCGCGCATCGCCGCGCATCACCGCGCAGCGGCGCGCATCCCCGCGCAGCGTCGCGCATCGCCGCGCAGCGGCGCGCATCCCCGCGCAGCGGCGCGCATCGCCGCGCAACGGCGCGCATTCCCGCGCAGCGGCGCGCATCCCCGTGCATCCCCGCGCAGCGGCGCGCATTCCGCGCAGCGGCGCGCATCCCCGCGCAGATCGGCGCACCGTCGTTTATAATGATGGTACATTTATATCCAGCAGGGGTTATTCTGTTAATTACTTAAGACTGTGATGTCTGATGATGATGTGGCTGTCGATTGTTTGATATGGTAATGGTGGTAGCGTCTCGGGTAGCTGTTCTTTGTGTGATTGTGTGATAGCTGTTCTTCTAATTCTGAAGCTCTCTCCTCAGTTTCCTATAAAGAGCCCATATAACATTTACGGTATTTGTATACATGTATTTTTTCTAACTTTGTCATTTTCATCCTCACTGGATGAAGAAAACGATTCCATATCTTCCTCGACGACATTTTCCTTCTCCATTGAAAGTATTATTTATGACAAGCTATACTGTATAGATAGTTTATAAAATTGAACTTGTTTTATACTGAATTATGTACCTCCTAAAAACGTGATAAAAAGAATAAGAACTATTTATACGGCTTACAGCGCACTTCATGCATATGCATTCGTAATCATTGATCACAGAACATCCAAAAGCGACACTTTATAGTGACGGTTGTGACCTTCGGCCATTCTTTGACGGTATATTTCATGTTCGTTAACGCAATTCAAAGCGTACACATTACAATAAAAAAATATATGCAAAAAGTTTCATATTTATACACAGCAGGCGTGTTAATAAGAGATTATTGCATTCACATGTCTGTTTTACGTGCTCACCATGTTAACATATAATACGGAAACACTCAGTATTAACGGCGTTGTCTAGTGAGAGTGCGAACAGCGATTTGGTTTCTCTCGTTACTTTCCTGGCATATTATGAACGTTGCACTATGCAACGGAAATGCACGAGGATGCCAAATCGTTGAGTACGCCCTCCGATTTACGTCATCATCTCACCGCGGCTGCTAAGTATATTTGGTATCCTGAATAGTGCAGAGGACTAACTGTGCAACTAAAAACTAACTGAAATTAAAAAAATGCACCTACAAAATTCGAACTGTTCTATACGTACATAGACGTCATGTGATTCTAACTCAGACTAATAGCGTATTCTAATGATAATTCTAGGGTAGGGAAAAATTGGATGTTCCGTTGGGAAAAATTGCGCAATGATTTGTGTTCCATTTCTAAAATCATTGCGAACAGGCTAGGGTAACAGGAGCATTATGGGTGATATTTAAAGGCGTACACAACCTCTCCGATATGTAAAATTACTGCGCACAGGTGTTGCACGTTCCATTGGCACGACTCAATCCAAGATTTTTGAAGTGAAATTGCAAGCTCGAAGTGCTCTCTGGTCCAGTCCAATAGAATACGCTATAAGATGGTAGTTTGCTCATTTGTAAATGTATTTTGTTGGCGAAATTAAATGACCTTGACATTTTGTTACTACTGCGATACTCATTCTAAATCAATGGAGGACTGTTTTCTAACGCCAAGCTTATACCTGAGTTGTTGGCGCATACTACGTTTTCAATAATTGCCGGACTGAAAATGTCTGACTCTAATTATTACTGCATTCTATGGTGGAACATATATCGGTACTTTGTTAACGGTATTTTATTGCCTTCACGCTTTGCACTCCAAAATACAATAAAATCTAGTCAGTATCTAGTCGTTACAAAAATTTAGTCACTTCGCCTACCTTACCTATAAAAGCATTCGATATAACGGTAAGTAGGATATGTATCCAGTAGATAAATTAGGAACTGTTAGCAACCGCTTGTTGCTGCTGAACTATGCGTTATAACAGCACAAAGCAGAATTCGTTCGCTTGGCTTACAAAAAAAAAGAAATACAAGAAAAAGTGTATATATACATATACATATACATATTCACTACAGGCGACTTAAATAAAGTATTTGTTTTGCCAGAAGGAAGATGGAACGTAAGATAATTCCGTGTAGGACCTTTTCACCTTTCACCTTTTGTTCTTGTTTCTAATGATGGTACACATTTATATCCAACAGAAGATATTTTGTTAATTTATTTAAGACTGTCATATCTGATGATGCTGAGGCTGTCGACGGTGGTTCTGGAAATGGAAATGGTGGAAGCGTCTCGGGTAACTCTTCATCCCCTCTGTCATAATTGTGTTTAGGTCGCAAAAACGGATCCGAAACAACTGTCTACTTTCTACTCAAAATGTCACACATCAAAATTAAGTAAAAAATTCAATGTAATACTTACAATAAGAAGTATATGACGAACAGCTAAGGACCAAACACTGTGTAAATGTAAAAATTTGCAATCGGTAATGAAAGTAAAGCTAAATATTCGCACTTATCTGCTCTATATCATTTTCATAGTACTTATCACGTGTACAGATAATCCTAATTTACTCTCCTGTGATATATGATAGATGCGCAACGCCGCGCAACACCGCGCAACACCGCGCAGCACCCCGCATCGCCGCGCATCACCGCGCAGCGTCGCGCTTCCCCGCGCATCAGATAGATAACATTCCTCTGAATGTCATCTCACTGTTAACTATTATTAATACGTATCAATACGTACACATATTTTAGATGATGTTGCCCCATTTGGTATCGCAATGCGAACACCGGGCGATAAAAGCAGAATCAGTAAGGTAGTTGATGATGGTTCGTCACCATTAAGTACTGACAGACGTGAGGAACAGCTACCCGAGACGCTACCACCATTACCATATCAAACAATCGACAGCCACATCATCATCAGACATCACAGTCTTAAGTAATGAACAGAATATCCCCTGTTGGATATAAATGTACCATCATTATAAACGACGGTGCGCCGATCTGCGCAGCGGCGCGCATCCCCGCGCAGCGTCGCGCATCTCCGCGCATCGCCGCGCATCTCCGCGCATCACCGCGCAGCGTCGCGCGTCCCCGCGCAGCGGCGCGCATCTCCGCGCAGCGGCGCGCATCCCCGCGCAGCGTCGCGCATCCCCGCGCAGCGGCGCGCATCTCCGCGCAGCGGCGCGCATCCCCGCGCAGCGTCGCGCATCTCCGCGCATCGCCGCGCATCTCCGCGCATCCCCGCGCAGCGTCGCGCATCCCCGCGCAGCGTCGCGCATCTCCGCGCATCGCCGCGCATCTCCGCGCATCACCGCGCAGCGTCGCGCATCCCCGCGCAGCGGCGCGCATCTCCGCGCAGCGGCGCGCATCCCCGCGCAGCGGCGCGCATCCCCGCGCAGCGGCGCGCATCCCGCGCAGCGGCGCGCATCCCCGCGCAGCGTCGCGCATCGCCGCGCATCACCGCGCAGCGTCGCGCATCGCCGCGCAGCGCGCGCGCATCCCCGCGCAGCGGCGCGCATCCCCGCGCAGCGTCGCGCATCGCCGCGCAACGGCGCGCATTCCCGCGCAGCGGCGCGCATCCCCGTGCATCCCCGCGCAGCGGCGCGCATTCCCGCGCAGCGGCGCGCATCCCCGCGCAGATCGGCGCACCGTCGTTTATAATGATGGTACATTTATATCCAACAGGGTTATTCTGTTAATTACTTAAGACTGTGATGTCTGATGATGATGTGGCTGTCGATTGTTTGATATGGTAATGGTGGTAGCGTCTCGGGTAGCTGTTCTTTGTGTGATTGTGTGATAGCTGTTCTTCTAATTCTGAAGCTCTCTCCTCAGTTTCCTATAAAGAGCCCATATAACATTTACGGTATTTGTATACATGTATTTTTTCTAACTTTGTCATTTTCATCCTCACTGGATGAAGAAAACGATTCCATATCTTCCTCGACGACATTTTCCTTCTCCATTGAAAGTATTATTTATGACAAGCTATACTGTATAGATAGTTTATAAAATTGAACTTGTTTTATACTGAATTATGTACCTCCTAAAAACGTGATAAAAAGAATAAGAACTATTTATACGGCTTACAGCGCACTTCATGCATATGCATTCGTAATCATTGATCACAGAACATCCAAAAGCGACACTTTATAGTGACGGTTGTGACCTTCGGCCATTCTTTGACGGTATATTTCATGTTCGTTAACGCAATTCAAAGCGTACACATTACAATAAAAAAATATATGCAAAAAGTTTCATATTTATACACAGCAGGCGTGTTAATAAGAGATTATTGCATTCACATGTCTGTTTTACGTGCTCACCATGTTAACATATAATACGGAAACACTCAGTATTAACGGCGTTGTCTAGTGAGAGTGCGAACAGCGATTTGGTTTCTCTCGTTACTTTCCTGGCATATTATGAACGTTGCACTATGCAACGGAAATGCACGAGGATGCCAAATCGTTGAGTACGCCCTCCGATTTACGTCATCATCTCACCGCGGCTGCTAAGTATATTTGGTATCCTGAATAGTGCAGAGGACTAACTGTGCAACTAAAAACTAACTGAAATTAAAAAAATGCACCTACAAAATTCGAACTGTTCTATACGTACATAGACGTCATGTGATTCTAACTCAGACTAATAGCGTATTCTAATGATAATTCTAGGGTAGGGAAAAATTGGATGTTCCGTTGGGAAAATTTGCGCAATGATTTGTGTTCCATTTCTAAAATCATTGCGAACAGGCTAGGGTAACAGGAGCATTATGGGTGATATTTAAAGGCGTACACAACCTCTCCGATATGTAAAATTACTGCGCACAGGTGTTGCACGTTCCATTGGCACGACTCAATCCAAGATTTTTTAAGTGAAATTGCAAGCTCGAAGTGCTCTCTGGTCCAGTCCAATAGAATACGCTATAAGATGGTAGTTTGCTCATTTGTAAATGTATTTTGTTGGCGAAATTAAATGACCTTGACATTTTGTTACTACTGCGATACTCATTCTAAATCAATGGAGGACTGTTTTCTAACGCCAAGCTTATACCTGAGTTGTTGGCGCATACTACGTTTTCAATAATTGCCGGACTGAAAATGTCTGACTCTAATTATTACTGCATTCTATGGTGGAACATATATCGGTACTTTGTTAACGGTATTTTATTGCCTTCACGCTTTGCACTCCAAAATACAATAAAATCTAGTCAGTATCTAGTCGTTACAAAAATTTAGTCACTTCGCCTACCTTACCTATAAAAGCATTCGATATAACGGTAAGTAGGATATGTATCCAGTAGATAAATTAGGAACTGTTAGCAACCGCTTGTTGCTGCTGAACTATGCGTTATAACAGCACAAAGCAGAATTCGTTCGCTTGGCTTACAAAAAAAAAGAAATACAAGAAAAAGTGTATATATACATATACATATACATATTCACTACAGGCGACTTAAATAAAGTATTTGTTTTGCCAGAAGGAAGATGGAACGTAAGATAATTCCGTGTAGGACCTTTTCACCTTTCACCTTTTGTTCTTGTTTCTAATGATGGTACACATTTATATCCAACAGAAGATATTTTGTTAATTTATTTAAGACTGTCATATCTGATGATGCTGAGGCTGTCGACGGTGGTTCTGGAAATGGAAATGGTGGAAGCGTCTCGGGTAACTCTTCATCCCCTCTGTCATAATTGTGTTTAGGTCGCAAAAACGGATCCGAAACAACTGTCTACTTTCTACTCAAAATGTCACACATCAAAATTAAGTAAAAAATTCAATGTAATACTTACAATAAGAAGTATATGACGAACAGCTAAGGACCAAACACTGTGTAAATGTAAAAATTTGCAATCGGTAATGAAAGTAAAGCTAAATATTCGCACTTATCTGCTCTATATCATTTTCATAGTACTTATCACGTGTACAGATAATCCTAATTTACTCTCCTGTGATATATGATAGATGCGCAACGCCGCGCAACACCGCGCAACACCGCGCAGCACCCCGCATCGCCGCGCATCACCGCGCAGCGTCGCGCTTCCCCGCGCATCAGATAGATAACATTCCTCTGAATGTCATCTCACTGTTAACTATTATTAATACGTATCAATACGTACACATATTTTAGATGATGTTGCCCCATTTGGTATCGCAATGCGAACACCGGGCGATAAAAGCAGAATCAGTAAGGTAGTTGATGATGGTTCGTCACCATTAAGTACTGACAGACGTGAGGAACAGCTACCCGAGACGCTACCACCATTACCATATCAAACAATCGACAGCCACATCATCATCAGACATCACAGTCTTAAGTAATGAACAGAATATCCCCTGTTGGATATAAATGTACCATCATTATAAACGACGGTGCGCCGATCTGCGCAGCGGCGCGCATCCCCGCGCAGCGTCGCGCATCTCCGCGCATCGCCGCGCATCTCCGCGCATCACCGCGCAGCGTCGCGCCTCCCCGCGCAGCGGCGCGCATCTCCGCGCAGCGGCGCGCATCCCCGCGCAGCGTCGCGCATCCCCGCGCAGCGGCGCGCATCTCCGCGCAGCGGCGCGCATCCCCGCGCAGCGTCGCGCATCTCCGCGCATCGCCGCGCATCTCCGCGCATCCCCGCGCAGCGTCGCGCATCCCCGCGCAGCGTCGCGCATCTCCGCGCATCGCCGCGCATCTCCGCGCATCACCGCGCAGCGTCGCGCATCCCCGCGCAGCGGCGCGCATCTCCGCGCAGCGGCGCGCATCCCCGCGCAGCGGCGCGCATCCCCGCGCAGCGCGCGCATCCCCGCGCAGCGTCGCGCATCTCCGCGCATCGCCGCGCATCTCCGCGCATCACCGCGCAGCGTCGCGCATCCCCGCGCAGCGGCGCGCATCTCCGCGCAGCGGCGCGCATCCCCGCGCAGCGTCGCGCATCGCCGCGCAGCGGCGCGCATTCCCGCGCGGCGGCGCGCATCCCCGCGCAGCGGCGCGCATCGCCGCGCAGCGTCGCGCATCCCCGCGCAACACCGCGTATCTCCGCGCAGCGTCGCGCATCCCCGCGCAACACCGCGTATCACCGCGCAGCGGCGCGCATCCCCGCGCAACCCCGCGCAGCGGCGCGCATCCCCGCGCATCCGCTCACCATGTTAACATATAATACGGAAACACTCAGTATTAACGGCGTTGTCTAGTGAGAGTGCGAGCAGCGATTTGGTTTCTCTCGTTACTTTCCTGGCATATTATGAACGTTGCACTATGCAACGGAAATGCACGAGGATGCCAAATCGTTGAGTACGCCCTCCGATTTACGTCATCATCTCACCGCGGCTGCTAAGTATATTTGGTATCCTGAATAGTGCAGAGGACTAACTGTGCAACTAAAAACTAACTGAAATTAAAAAAATGCACCTACAAAATTCGCACTGTTCTATACGTACATAGACGTCATGTGATTCTAACTCAGACTAATAGCGTATTCTAATGATAATTCTAGGGTAGGGAAAAATTGGATGTTCCGTTGGGAAAAATTGCGCAATGATTTGTGTTCCATTTCTAAAATCATTGCGAACAGGCTAGGGTAACAGGAGCATTATGGGTGATATTTAAAGGCGTACACAACCTCTCCGATATGTAAAATTACTGCGCACAGGTGTTGCACGTTCCATTGGCACGACTCAATCCAAGATTTTTAAGTGAAATTGCAAGCTCGAAGTGCTCTCTGGTCCAGTCCAATAGAATACGCTATAAGATGGTAGTTTGCTCATTTGTAAATGTATTTTGTTGGCGAAATTAAATGACCTTGACATTTTGTTACTACTGCGATACTCATTCTAAATCAATGGAGGACTGTTTTCTAACGCCAAGCTTATACCTGAGTTGTTGGCGCATACTACGTTTTCAATAATTGCCGGACTGAAAATGTCTGACTCTAATTATTACTGCATTCTATGGTGGAACATATATCGGTACTTTGTTAACGGTATTTTATTGCCTTCACGCTTTGCACTCCAAAATACAATAAAATCTAGTCAGTATCTAGTCGTTACAAAAATTTAGTCACTTCGCCTACCTTACCTATAAAAGCATTCGATATAACGGTAAGTAGGATATGTATCCAGTAGATAAATTAGGAACTGTTAGCAACCGCTTGTTGCTGCTGAACTATGCGTTATAACAGCACAAAGCAGAATTCGTTCGCTTTTTAAGTTCAATTTTATAAACTATCTATACAGTATAGCTTGTCATAAATAATACTTTCAATGGAGAAGGAAAATGTCGTCGAGGAAGATATGGAATCGTTTTCTTCATCCAGTGAGGATGAAAATGACAAAGTTAGAAAAAATACATGTATACAAATACCGTAAATGTTATATGGGCTCTTTATAGGAAACTGAGGAGAGAGCTTCAGAATTAGAAGAACAGCTATCACACAATCACACAAAGAACAGCTACCCGAGACGCTACCACCATTACCATATCAAACAATCGACAGCCACATCATCATCAGACATCACAGTCTTAAGTAATTAACAGAATATCCCCTGTTGGATATAAATGTACCATCATTATAAACGACGGTGCGCCGATCTGCGCGGGGATGCGCGGAGATGCGCGACGCTGCGGGGGATGCGCGCCGCTGCGCGGGTTGCGCGCCGCTGCGCGGTGATACGCGGTGTTGCGCGGGGATGCGCGACGCTGCGCGGGGTACGCGGTGTTGCGCGGGGATGCGCGACGCTGCGCGGGGATGCGCGTAGCTGCGCGGGGATGCGCGGAGATGCGCGGCGATGCACGGAGATGCGCGTAGCTGCGCGTGGATGCGCGGGGATGCGCGCCGCTGCGCGGAGATGCGCGCTGCTGCGCGGGGATGCGCGCCACTGCGCGGAATGCGCGCCGCTGCGCGGGAATGCACGCCGCTGCGCGGATGCACGGGGATGCGCGCCGCTGCGCGGAATGCGCGCCGTTGCGCGGCGATGCGCGACGCTGCGCGGGGATGCGCGCCGCTGCGCAGGATGCGCGCCGCTGCGCGGGGATGCGCGCCGCTGCGCGGAGATGCGCGCCGCTGCGCGGCGATGCGCGGAGATGCGCGACGCTGCGGGGGATGCGCGCCGCTGCGCGGGGATGCGCGGGGATACGCGCCGCTGCGCGGAATGCGCGCCGCTGCGCGGCGATGCGCGACGCTGCGCGGGGATGCGCGCCGCTGCGCGGAATGCGCGCCGCTGCGCGGCGATGCGCGACGCTGCGCGGGGATGCGCGCCGCTGCGCGGAGATGCGCGCCGGTGCGCGGGGATGCGCGACGCTGCGCGGGGATGCGCGCCGCTGCGCGGGAATGCGCGCCGTTGCGCGGCGATGCGCGACGCTGCGCGGGGATGCGCGCCGCTGCGCGGAGTGCGCGCCGCTGCGCGGCGATGCGCGACGCTGCGCGGGGATGCGCGCCGCTGCGCGGAATGCGCGCCGCTGCGCGGCGATGCGCGACGCTGCGCGCGGATGCGCGCCGCTGCGCGGAGATGCGCGCCGCTGCGCGGGGATGCGTGACGCTGCGCGGTGATGCGCGGAGATGCGCGGCGATGCGCGGAGATGCGCGACGCTGCGCGGGGATGCGCGACGCTGCGCGGGGATGCGCGCCGCTGCGCAGATCGGCGCACCGTCGTTTATAATGATGGTACATTTATATCCAACAGGGGATATTCTGTTAATTACTTAAGACTGTGATGTCTGATGATGATGTGGCTGTCGATTGTTTGATATGGTAATGGTGGTAGCGTCTCGGGTAGCTGTTCCTCACGTCTGTCAGTACTTAATGGTGACGAACCATCATCAACTACCTTACTGATTCTGCTTTTATCGCCCGGTGTTCGCATTGCGATACCAAATGGGGCAACATCATCTAAAATATGTGTACGTATTGATACGTATTAATAATAGTTAACAGTGAGATGACATTCAGAGGAATGTTATCTATCTGATGCGCGGGGAAGCGCGACGCTGCGCGGTGATGCGCGGCGATGCGGGGTGCTGCGCGGTGTTGCGCGGTGTTGCGCGGCGTTGCGCATCTATCATATATCACAGGAGAGTAAATTAGGATTATCTGTACACGTGATAAGTACTATGAAAATGATATAGAGCAGATAAGTGCGAATATTTAGCTTTACTTTCATTACCGATTGCAAATTTTTACATTTACACAGTGTTTGGTCCTTAGCTGTTCGTCATATACTTCTTATTGTAAGTATTACATTGAATTTTTTACTTAATTTTGATGTGTGACATTTTGAGTAGAAAGTAGACAGTTGTTTCGGATCCGTTTTTGCGACCTAAACACAATTATGACAGAGGGGATGAAGAGTTACCCGAGACGCTTCCACCATTTCCATTTCCAGAACCACCGTCGACAGCCTCAGCATCATCAGATATGACAGTCTTAAATAAATTAACAAAATATCTTCTGTTGGATATAAATGTGTACCATCATTAGAAACAAGAACAAAAGGTGAAAGGTGAAAAGGTCCTACACGGAATTATCTTACGTTCCATCTTCCTTCTGGCAAAACAAATACTTTATTTAAGTCGCCTGTAGTGAATATGTATACAGGGTTACCTGTAAATAGCACTTAAGCTACCGAAATCTGAAGACTACCTATCAATGTGTTACTGAAAATTTAAAAAGAAATTTATTTGTAACATATACATTTTGTTCAAATTTTAGGGCCCAAAATGCAGGTAAAGCCGGTCCATATCTTTGTTTCTCCTATATTATACAAATACCGCTGATGAATCAAAGTTAACCCAGATGCAAATAAAAATCGATAAAGCATTGTAGATGCTATGAATAGTGAATAGTCTATTGAAATGCATTAGTCTGTCGTACAGCTGATGTCGAAGTGTTTACATTGAATATGCCGATAACCATATGATTTGCGTTCTTAATGTTTAAAGTTAATGCATCCGAAATGTCGGGTTTTGAGTTATTTGTAGTTATACATTCTTTTTCTTTTTATGAAATTTGTGGTGGTCCTAACGAGGACCGATCTAGGCGAAACAGGACAAAATAATTTATTAATGTAAAAAATGTTCGAAATGTCCACCGTGAGCTCTAATACAGGCATCAATTCGGCGACGAAAGTTATTATGCACACGAGTAAAATTTACCATGTCTTCGCGAATGCGTTGAGCTGCAACATAAATGCGATTTCGCAGATCTTCGACATTTTCAATATCAGGGCGACGATCATATACCAAGCTTTTCATGTATCCCCACAGAAAAAAGTCTAATGGATTTAGATCGGGACTACGAGGTGGCCATGGAGTACGACTTCCACGTCCAATCCATTGTAGAAATCTTTGGTTCAAAAATGCTTGAATTACTCGACTACTATGCGCGGGTGCTCCGTCATGCATAAACCACAATTGTTGCCGTATCGCTAGTGGTATCTCATCCAAATACTCGGGTAATTCATCTCGGAGGAACTGTAAATAGGATTCTGTATTTAATCGTTGTGGGAGCACATGTGGTCCAAGTAGGTAATCGCCTACTAAACCCGCCCAAACATTGACAGATATCCTAACTTGCGAGGCGCCTTGGTGTATCTCGTGTGGGTTTTCGTCTGCCCAGTGGTGAATATTATGGTAATTCAAAATACCATCTCTTGTAAACGTGGATTCGTCGGTAAAGAGAATTACTGACGCAAGACGTGGTTGACGAACTTCGGTGCGTTGAAACCACTCGCAGAAGGCAAGACGGCGAGGATAATCTAATTCCGTTAATCTTTGCACGCGCTGGATGTGATACGGATGAAGTAAATTATTTTTCAAAATTCGATGCACCGTCGTTTGGGACACATTTACTTGCTGGGCTAAAGTTGTAGTACTTATGCCTGCTTCCGCCTCAACGATGTTTAAAATATGCTCTTCTGCTTGCTGAACTCTACGTGATATATGACGGCCACGACCTTCGAAACGTGGAATTACTGATCCTGTTTCTCGAAGTCGATACACGGTTCTCACAATTGTCTCGGATGATGGATGCCGCCGATTGGGAAACCGTTCCGCGTACAAATTTTCTGCCGCAAGACTATTTTGTCCTGTTTCGCCATAAATCAAAATCATATCGGTGTATTCGATATTCGTATAGGATGCCATTGCAATTGCGTGTAATGTAATGACGGTGAATGCTATGTGCATACTAAATGGATATCCGAACGCTGCTTCAGCGACTGCCGGTGATTCCCATATGTTAACTAAGACAGAGTCGGACTCGAATAAAGAAAAATCATTTTCTCGTTACTACGTGCACATAGAACCATAATATTTTGTATTTAGGCATTACTCATGCGTTTCTTTCACCTAATTTTTTTTTTCGTACTATATCCGAATAAGACTGTATATGTATATATACACTTTTTCTTGTATTTCTTTTTTTTTGTAAGCCAAGCGAACGAATTCTGCTTTGTGCTGTTATAACGCATAGTTCAGCAGCAACAAGCGGTTGCTAACAGTTCCTAATTTATCTACTGGATACATATCCTACTTACCGTTATATCGAATGCTTTTATAGGTAAGGTAGGCGAAGTGACTAAATTTTTGTAACGACTAGATACTGACTAGATTTTATTGTATTTTGGAGTGCAAAGCGTGAAGGCAATAAAATACCGTTAACAAAGTACCGATATATGTTCCACCATAGAATGCAGTAATAATTAGAGTCAGACATTTTCAGTCCGGCAATTATTGAAAACGTAGTATGCGCCAACAACTCAGGTATAAGCTTGGCGTTAGAAAACAGTCCTCCATTGATTTAGAATGAGTATCGCAGTAGTAACAAAATGTCAAGGTCATTTAATTTCGCCAACAAAATACATTTACAAATGAGCAAACTACCATCTTATAGCGTATTCTATTGGACTGGACCAGAGAGCACTTCGAGCTTGCAATTTCACTTAAAAAATCTTGGATTGAGTCGTGCCAATGGAACGTGCAACACCTGTGCGCAGTAATTTTACATATCGGAGAGGTTGTGTACGCCTTTAAATATCACCCATAATGCTCCTGTTACCCTAGCCTGTTCGCAATGATTTTAGAAATGGAACACAAATCATTGCGCAAATTTTCCCAACGGAACATCCAATTTTTCCCTACCCTAGAATTATCATTAGAATACGCTATTAGTCTGAGTTAGAATCACATGACGTCTATGTACGTATAGAACAGTTCGAATTTTGTAGGTGCATTTTTTTAATTTCAGTTAGTTTTTAGTTGCACAGTTAGTCCTCTGCACTATTCAGGATACCAAATATACTTAGCAGCCGCGGTGAGATGATGACGTAAATCGGAGGGCGTACTCAACGATTTGGCATCCTCGTGCATTTCCGTTGCATAGTGCAACGTTCATAATATGCCAGGAAAGTAACGAGAGAAACCAAATCGCTGTTCGCACTCTCACTAGACAACGCCGTTAATACTGAGTGTTTCCGTATTATATGTTAACATGGTGAGCACGTAAAACAGACATGTGAATGCAATAATCTCTTATTAACACGCCTGCTGTGTATAAATATGAAACTTTTTGCATATATTTTTTTATTGTAATGTGTACGCTTTGAATTGCGTTAACGAACATGAAATATACCGTCAAAGAATGGCCGAAGGTCACAACCGTCACTATAAAGTGTCGCTTTTGGATGTTCTGTGATCAATGATTACGAATGCATATGCATGAAGTGCGCTGTAAGCCGTATAAATAGTTCTTATTCTTTTTATCACGTTTTTAGGAGGTACATAATTCAGTATAAAACAAGTTCAATTTTATAAACTATCTATACAGTATAGCTTGTCATAAATAATACTTTCAATGGAGAAGGAAAATGTCGTCGAGGAAGATATGGAATCGTTTTCTTCATCCAGTGAGGATGAAAATGACAAAGTTAGAAAAAATACATGTATACAAATACCGTAAATGTTATATGGGCTCTTTATAGGAAACTGAGGAGAGAGCTTCAGAATTAGAAGAACAGCTATCACACAATCACACAAAGAACAGCTACCCGAGACGCTACCACCATTACCATATCAAACAATCGACAGCCACATCATCATCAGACATCACAGTCTTAAGTAATTAACAGAATAACCCCTGTTGGATATAAATGTGCCATCATTATAAGCGACGGTGCGCCGATCTGCGCGGGGATGCGCGCCGCTGCGCGCCGGAATTGCGCGCCGCTGCGCGGGGATGCACGGGGATGCGCGCCGCTGCGCGGAATGCGCGCCGTTGCGCGGCGATGCGCGGTGACGCTGCGCGGGGATGCGCGCCGCTGCGCGGGGATGCGCGCCGCTGCGCGCGGCGATGCGCGACGCTGCGCGGGGATGCGCGCGCCGCTGCGCGGTTGATGCGCGGCGATGCGCGACGCTGCGGGGGAGATGCGCGCCGCTGCGCGGGGATGCGCGCCGCTGCGCGGTGATGCGCGGACGCTGCGCGGCGCTGCGCAGGAGATGCGCGCCGCTGCGCGGGGATGCGCGCCGCTGCGCGAGGATGCGCGCCGCTGCGCGGAGGATGCGCGCCGCTGCGCGGAGATGCGCGCCGCTGCGCAAGGGATGCGCGACGCTGCGCGGCGATGCGCGGAGATTGCGCGGCGATGCGCGGAAGATGCGCGACCGGTTGCGCGGGGATGCGCGACGCTGCGCGGAGATGCGCGGGGATGCGCGCCGCTGCGCGGGAATGCACGCCGCTGCGCGGCGATGCGCGACGCTGCGCGGGGATGCGCGCCGCTGCGCGGGGATGCGCGCCGCTGCGCGGGGATGCACGGGGATGCGCGCCGCTGCGCGGGAATGCGCGCCGTTGCGCGGCGATGCGCGACGCTGCGCGGAGATGCGCGCCGCTGCGCGGGGATGCGCGCCGCTGCGCGGCGATGCGCGACGCTGCGCGGGGATGCGCGCCGCTGCGCGGTGATGCGCGGCGATGCGCGACGCTGCGCGGGTGCGCGCCGCTGCGCGGGGATGCGCGCCGCTGCGCGGATGCGCGACGCTGCGCGGTGATGCGCGGAGATGCGCGGGTGCGATCGCGCCGCTGCGCGGCGATGCGCGACGCTGCGCGGGGAAGCGCGACGCTGCGCGGGAATGCACGCTGCGCGGCGATGCGCGACGCTGCGCGGGGATGCGCGCCGCTGCGCGGGGATGCGCGCCGCTGCGCGGGGATGCGCGCCGCTGCGCGGGGATGCGCGCCGCTGCGCGGCGATGCGCGGAATGCCGACGCGGGGATGCGCGCCGCTGCGCGGGATGCGCGCCGCTGCGCGGGGATGCGCGCCGCTGCGCGGCGGATGCGCGACGCTGCGCGGGGATGCGCGCCGCTGCGCAGGAGATGCGCGGGAATGCGCGGCGATGCGCGGAAGTGCGCGACGCTGCGCGGATGCGCGACGCTGCGCGGTGATGCGCGGAGATGCGCGGCGATGCGCGGAGATGCGCGACGCTGCGCGGGGATGCGCGCCGCTGCGCAGATCGGCGCACCGTCGTTTATAATGATGGTACATTTATATCCAACAGGGGATATTCTGTTCATTACTTAAGACTGTGATGTCTGATGATGATGTGGCTGTCGATTGTTTGATATGGTAATGGTGGTAGCGTCTCGGGTAGCTGTTCCTCACGTCTGTCAGTACTTTAATGGTGACGAACCATCATCAACTACCTTACTGATTCTGCTTTTATCGCCCCGGTGTTCGCATTTGCGATACCAAATGGGGCAAAACATCATCTAAAATATGTGTACGTATTGATACGTATTAATAATAGTTAACAGTGAGATGACATTCAGAGGAATGTTATCTATCTGATGCGCGGGAAGCGCGACGCTGCGCGGTGATGCGCGGCGATGCGGGGAGTGCTGCGCGGTGTTGCGCGGTGTTGCGCGGCGTTGCGCATCTATCATATATCACAGGAGAGTAAATTAGGATTTATCTGTACACGTGATAAGTACTATGAAAATGATATAGAGCAGATAAGTGCGAATATTTAGCTTTACTTTCATTACCGATTGCAAATTTTTACATTTACACAGCGTTTGGTCCTTAGCTGTTCGTCATATACTTCTTATTGTAAGTATTACATTGAATTTTTACTTAATTTTGATGTGTGACATTTTGAGTAGAAAGTAGACAGTTGTTTCGGATCCGTTTTGCGACCTAAACACAATTATGACAGAGGGGATGAAGAGTTACCTGAGACGCTTCCACCATTTCCATTTCCAGAACCACCGTCGACAGCCTCAGCATGCATCAGATATGACAGTCTTAAATAAATTAACAAAATATCTTCTGTTGGATATAAATGTGTACCATCATTAGAAACAAGAACAAAAGGTGAAAAGGTGAAAAGGTCCTACACGGAATTATCTTACGTTCCATCTTCCTTCTGGCAAAACAAATACTTTATTTAAGTCGCCTGTAGTGAATATGTATATGTATATGTATATATACACTTTTTCTTGTATTTCTTTTTTTGTAAGCCAAGCGAACGAATTCTGCTTTGTGCTGTTATAACGCATAGTTCAGCAGCAACAAGCGGTTGCTAACAGATCCTAATTTATCTACTGGATACATATCCTACTTACCGTTATATCGAATGCTTTTATAGGTAAGGTAGGCGAAGTGACTAAATTTTTGTAACGACTAGATACTGACTAGATTTTATTGTATTTTGGAGTGCAAAGCGTGAAGGCAATAAAATACCGTTAACAAAGTACCGATATATGTTCCACCATAGAATGCAGTAATAATTAGAGTCAGACATTTTCAGTCCGGCAATTATTGAAAACGTAGTATGCGCCAACAACTCAGGTATAAGCTTGGCGTTAGAAAACAGTCCTCCATTGATTTAGAATGAGTATCGCAGTAGTAACAAAATGTCAAGGTCATTTAATTTCGCCAACAAAATACATTTACAAATGAGCAAACTACCATCTTATAGCGTATTCTATTGGACTGGACCAGAGAGCACTTCGAGCTTGCAATTTCACTTCAAAAATCTTGGATTGAGTCGTGCCAATGGAACGTGCAACACCTGTGCGCAGTAATTTTACATATCGGAGAGGTTGTGTACGCCTTTAAATATCACCCATAATGCTCCTGTTACCCTAGCCTGTTCG
Source organism: Oryctes rhinoceros (assembly GCA_020654165.1). NCBI lineage: Eukaryota > Metazoa > Arthropoda > Insecta > Coleoptera > Scarabaeidae > Oryctes > Oryctes rhinoceros. The sequence continues at coordinate 18,286 of JAIOKQ010000370.1, forward strand.
CAATGATTTTAGAAATGGAACACAAATCATTGCGCAAATTTTCCCAACGGAACATCCAATTTTTCCCTACCCTAGAATTATCATTAGAATACGCTATTAGTCTGAGTTAGAATCACATGACGTCTATGTACGTATAGAACAGTTCGAATTTTGTAGGTGCATTTTTTTAATTTCAGTTAGTTTTTAGTTGCACAGTTAGTCCTCTGCACTATTCAGGATACCAAATATACTTAGCAGCCGCGGTGAGATGATGACGTAAATCGGAGGGCGTACTCAACGATTTGGCATCCTCGTGCATTTCCGTTGCATAGTGCAACGTTCATAATATGCCAGGAAAGTAACGAGAGAAACCAAATCGCTGTTCGCACTCTCACTAGACAACGCCGTTAATACTGAGTGTTTCCGTATTATATGTTAACATGGTGAGCACGTAAAACAGACATGTGAATGCAATAATCTCTTATTAACACGCCTGCTGTGTATAAATATGAAACTTTTTGCATATATTTTTTATTGTAATGTGTACGCTTTGAATTGCGTTAACGAACATGAAATATACCGTCAAAGAATGGCCGAAGGTCACAACCGTCACTATAAAGTGTCGCTTTTGGATGTTCTGTGATTAATGATTACGAATGCATATGCATGAAGTGCGCTGTAAGCCGTATAAATAGTTCTTATTCTTTTTATCACGTTTTTAGGAGGTACATAATTCAGTATAAAACAAGTTCAATTTTATAAACTATCTATACAGTATAGCTTGTCATAAATAATACTTTCAATGGAGAAGGAAAATGTCGTCGAGGAAGATATGGAATCGTTTTCTTCATCCAGTGAGGATGAAAATGACAAAGTTAGAAAAAATACATGTATACAAATACCGTAAATGTTATATGGGCTCTTTATAGGAAACTGAGGAGAGAGCTTCAGAATTAGAAGAACAGCTATCACACAATCACACAAAGAACAGCTACCCGAGACGCTACCACCATTACCATATCAAACAATCGACAGCCACATCATCATCAGACATCACAGTCTTAAGTAATTAACAGAATATCCCCTGTTGGATATAAATGTACCATCATTATAAACGACGGTGCGCCGATCTGCGCGGGGATGCGCGCCGCTGCGCGGGAATGCGCGCCGCTGCGCGGGGATGCAAGGGGATGCGCGCCGCTGCGCGGGAATGCGCGCCGTTGCGCGGCGATGCGCGACGCTGCGCGGGGATGCGCGCCGCTGCGCGGGGATGCGCGGCGATGCGCGGAGATGCGCGACGCTGCGGGGGGATGCGCGGGGATGCGCGCCGCTGCGCGGGGTTGCGCGGGGATGCGCGCCGCTGCGCGGTGATACGCGGTGTTGCGCGGGGATGCGCGACGCTGCGCGGAGATACGCGGTGTTGCGCGGGGATGCGCGACGCTGCGCGGCGATGCGCGCCGCTGCGCGGGGATGCGCGCCGCTGCGCGGGAATGCGCGCCGCTGCGCGGCGATGCGCGACGCTGCGCGAGGATGCGCGCCGCTGCGCGGAGATGCGCGCCGCTGCGCGGGGATGCGCGACGCTGCGCGGTGATGCGCGGAGATGCGCGGCGATGCGCGGAGATGCGCGACGCTGCGCGGGGATGCGCGCCGCTGCGCGGGGATGCGCGCCGCTGCGCGGGATGCGCGCCGCTGCGCGGAGATGCGCGCCGCTGCGCGGGGATGCGCGACGCTGCGCGGTGATGCGCGGAGATGCGCGGCGATGCGCGGAGATGCGCGACGCTGCGCGGGGATGCGCGACGCTGCGCGGGGATGCGCGGAGATGCGCGGCGATGCGCGGAGATGCGCGACGCTGCGCGGGGATGCGCGCCGCTGCGCGGAGATGCGCGCCGCTGCGCGGGGATGCGCGACGCTGCGCGGGGATGCGCGCCGCTGCGCGGAGATGCGCGCGCCGCTGCGCGGGGAGGCGCGACGCTGCGCGGTGATGCGCGGAGATGCGCGGCGATGCGCGGAGATGCGCGACGCTGCGCGGGGATGCGCGCCGCTGCGCAGATCGGCGCACCGTCGTTTATAATGATGGTACATTTATATCCAACAGGGGATATTCTGTTCATTACTTAAGACTGTGATGTCTGATGATGATGTGGCTGTCGATTGTTTGATATGGTAATGGTGGTAGCGTCTCGGGTAGCTGTTCCTCACGTCTGTCAGTACTTAATGGTGACGAACCATCATCAACTACCTTACTGATTCTGCTTTTATCGCCCGGTGTTCGCATTGCGATACCAAATGGGGCAACATCATCTAAAATATGTGTACGTATTGATACGTATTAATAATAGTTAACAGTGAGATGACATTCAGAGGAATGTTATCTATCTGATGCGCGGGGAAGCGCGACGCTGCGCGGTGATGCGCGGCGATGCGGGGTGCTGCGCGGTGTTGCGCGGTGTTGCGCGGCGTTGCGCATCTATCATATATCACAGGAGAGTAAATTAGGATTATCTGTACACGTGATAAGTACTATGAAAATGATATAGAGCAGATAAGTGCGAATATTTAGCTTTACTTTCATTACCGATTGCAAATTTTTACATTTACACAGTGTTTGGTCCTTAGCTGTTCGTCATATACTTCTTATTGTAAGTATTACATTGAATTTTTTACTTAATTTTGATGTGTGACATTTTGAGTAGAAAGTAGACAGTTGTTTCGGATCCGTTTTTGCGACCTAAACACAATTATGACAGAGGGGATGAAGAGTTACCCGAGACGCTTCCACCATTTCCATTTCCAGAACCACCGTCGACAGCCTCAGCATCATCAGATATGACAGTCTTAAATAAATTAACAAAATATCTTCTGTTGGATATAAATGTGTACCATCATTAGAAACAAGAACAAAAGGTGAAAGGTGAAAAGGTCCTACACGGAATTATCTTACGTTCCATCTTCCTTCTGGCAAAACAAATACTTTATTTAAGTCGCCTGTAGTGAATATGTATACAGGGTTACCTGTAAATAGCACTTAAGCTACCGAAATCTGAAGACTACCTATCAATGTGTTACTGAAAATTTAAAAAGAAATTTATTTGTAACATATACATTTTGTTCAAATTTTAGGGCCCAAAATGCAGGTAAAGCCGGTCCATATCTTTGTTTCTCCTATATTATACAAATACCGCTGATGAATCAAAGTTAACCCAGATGCAAATAAAAATCGATAAAGCACTGTAGATGCTATGAATAGTGAATAGTCTATTGAAATGCATTAGTCTGTCGTACAGCTGATGTCGAAGTGTTTACATTGAATATGCCGATAACCATATGATTTGCGTTCTTAATGTTTAAAGTTAATGCATCCGAAATGTCGGGTTTTGAGTTATTTGTAGTTATACATTCTTTTTCTTTTTATGAAATTTGTGGTGGTCCTAACGAGGACCGATCTAGGCGAAACAGGACAAAATAATTTATTAATGTAAAAAATGTTCGAAATGTCCACCGTGAGCTCTAATACAGGCATCAATTCGGCGACGAAAGTTATTATGCACACGAGTAAAATTTACCATGTCTTCGCGAATGCGTTGAGCTGCAACATAAATGCGATTTCGCAGATCTTCGACATTTTCAATATCAGGGCGACGATCATATACCAAGCTTTTCATGTATCCCCACAGAAAAAAGTCTAATGGATTTAGATCGGGACTACGAGGTGGCCATGGAGTACGACTTCCACGTCCAATCCATTGTAGAAATCTTTGGTTCAAAAATGCTTGAATTACTCGACTACTATGCGCGGGTGCTCCGTCATGCATAAACCACAATTGTTGCCGTATCGCTAGTGGTATCTCATCCAAATACTCGGGTAATTCATCTCGGAGGAACTGTAAATAGGATTCTGTATTTAATCGTTGTGGGAGCACATGTGGTCCAAGTAGGTAATCGCCTACTAAACCCGCCCAAACATTGACAGATATCCTAACTTGCGAGGCGCCTTGGTGTATCTCGTGTGGGTTTTCGTCTGCCCAGTGGTGAATATTATGGTAATTCAAAATACCATCTCTTGTAAACGTGGATTCGTCGGTAAAGAGAATTACTGACGCAAGACGTGGTTGACGAACTTCGGTGCGTTGAAACCACTCGCAGAAGGCAAGACGGCGAGGATAATCTAATTCCGTTAATCTTTGCACGCGCTGGATGTGATACGGATGAAGTAAATTATTTTTCAAAATTCGATGCACCGTCGTTTGGGACACATTTACTTGCTGGGCTAAAGTTGTAGTACTTATGCCTGCTTCCGCCTCAACGATGTTTAAAATATGCTCTTCTGCTTGCTGAACTCTACGTGATATATGACGGCCACGACCTTCGAAACGTGGAATTACTGATCCTGTTTCTCGAAGTCGATACACGGTTCTCACAATTGTCTCGGATGATGGATGCCGCCGATTGGGAAACCGTTCCGCGTACAAATTTTCTGCCGCAAGACTATTTTGTCCTGTTTCGCCATAAATCAAAATCATATCGGTGTATTCGATATTCGTATAGGATGCCATTGCAATTGCGTGTAATGTAATGACGGTGAATGCTATGTGCATACTAAATGGATATCCGAACGCTGCTTCAGCGACTGCCGGTGATTCCCATATGTTAACTAAGACAGAGTCGGACTCGAATAAAGAAAAATCATTTTCTCGTTACTACGTGCACATAGAACCATAATATTTTGTATTTAGGCATTACTCATGCGTTTCTTTCACCTAATTTTTTTTTTCGTACTATATCCGAATAAGACTGTATATGTATATATACACTTTTTCTTGTATTTCTTTTTTTTTGTAAGCCAAGCGAACGAATTCTGCTTTGTGCTGTTATAACGCATAGTTCAGCAGCAACAAGCGGTTGCTAACAGTTCCTAATTTATCTACTGGATACATATCCTACTTACCGTTATATCGAATGCTTTTATAGGTAAGGTAGGCGAAGTGACTAAATTTTTGTAACGACTAGATACTGACTAGATTTTATTGTATTTTGGAGTGCAAAGCGTGAAGGCAATAAAATACCGTTAACAAAGTACCGATATATGTTCCACCATAGAATGCAGTAATAATTAGAGTCAGACATTTTCAGTCCGGCAATTATTGAAAACGTAGTATGCGCCAACAACTCAGGTATAAGCTTGGCGTTAGAAAACAGTCCTCCATTGATTTAGAATGAGTATCGCAGTAGTAACAAAATGTCAAGGTCATTTAATTTCGCCAACAAAATACATTTACAAATGAGCAAACTACCATCTTATAGCGTATTCTATTGGACTGGACCAGAGAGCACTTCGAGCTTGCAATTTCACTTAAAAAATCTTGGATTGAGTCGTGCCAATGGAACGTGCAACACCTGTGCGCAGTAATTTTACATATCGGAGAGGTTGTGTACGCCTTTAAATATCACCCATAATGCTCCTGTTACCCTAGCCTGTTCGCAATGATTTTAGAAATGGAACACAAATCATTGCGCAAATTTTCCCAACGGAACATCCAATTTTTCCCTACCCTAGAATTATCATTAGAATACGCTATTAGTCTGAGTTAGAATCACATGACGTCTATGTACGTATAGAACAGTTCGAATTTTGTAGGTGCATTTTTTTAATTTCAGTTAGTTTTTAGTTGCACAGTTAGTCCTCTGCACTATTCAGGATACCAAATATACTTAGCAGCCGCGGTGAGATGATGACGTAAATCGGAGGGCGTACTCAACGATTTGGCATCCTCGTGCATTTCCGTTGCATAGTGCAACGTTCATAATATGCCAGGAAAGTAACGAGAGAAACCAAATCGCTGTTCGCACTCTCACTAGACAACGCCGTTAATACTGAGTGTTTCCGTATTATATGTTAACATGGTGAGCACGTAAAACAGACATGTGAATGCAATAATCTCTTATTAACACGCCTGCTGTGTATAAATATGAAACTTTTTGCATATATTTTTTTATTGTAATGTGTACGCTTTGAATTGCGTTAACGAACATGAAATATACCGTCAAAGAATGGCCGAAGGTCACAACCGTCACTATAAAGTGTCGCTTTTGGATGTTCTGTGATCAATGATTACGAATGCATATGCATGAAGTGCGCTGTAAGCCGTATAAATAGTTCTTATTCTTTTTATCACGTTTTTAGGAGGTACATAATTCAGTATAAAACAAGTTCAATTTTATAAACTATCTATACAGTATAGCTTGTCATAAATAATACTTTCAATGGAGAAGGAAAATGTCGTCGAGGAAGATATGGAATCGTTTTCTTCATCCAGTGAGGATGAAAATGACAAAGTTAGAAAAAATACATGTATACAAATACCGTAAATGTTATATGGGCTCTTTATAGGAAACTGAGGAGAGAGCTTCAGAATTAGAAGAACAGCTATCACACAATCACACAAAGAACAGCTACCCGAGACGCTACCACCATTACCATATCAAACAATCGACAGCCACATCATCATCAGACATCACAGTCTTAAGTAATTAACAGAATAACCCCTGTTGGATATAAATGTACCATCATTATAAACGACGGTGCGCCGATCTGCGCGGGGATGCGCGCCGCTGCGCGGGAATGCGCGCCGCTGCGCGGGGATGCACGGGGATGCGCGCCGCTGCGCGGGAATGCGCGCCGTTGCGCGGCGATGCGCGACGCTGCGCGGGGATGCGCGCCCGCTGCGCGGGGATGCGCGCCGCTGCGCGGCGATGCGCGACGCTGCGCGGGGATGCGCGCCGCTGCGCGGTGATGCGCGGCGATGCGCGACGCTGCGCGGGGATGCGCGCCGCTGCGCGGGGATGCGCGCCGCTGCGCGGGGATGCGCGACGCTGCGCGGTGATGCGCGGAGATGCGCGACGCTGCGCGGGGATGCGCGCCGCTGCGCGGGGATGCGCGCCGCTGCGCGGGGATGCGCGCCGCCGCGCGGAGATGCGCGCCGCTGCGCGAGGATGCGCGACGCTGCGCGGGGATGCGCGCCGCTGCGCGGTGATGCGCGGCGATGCGCGACGCTGCGCGGGGATGCGCGCCGCTGCGCGGGATGCGCGCCGCTGCGCGGGGATGCGCGACGCTGCGCGGTGATGCGCGGAGATGCGCGACGCTGCGCGGGGGATGCGCGCCGCTGCGCGGGGATGCGCGCCGCTGCGCGGGGATGCGCGACGCTGCGCGGTGATGCGCGGAGATGCGCGACGCTGCGCGGGGATGCGCGCCGCTGCGCGGGGATGCGCGCCGCTGCGCGGAGATGCGCGCCGCTGCGCGGGAATGCACGCCGCTGCGCGGCGATGCGCGACGCTGCGCGGGGATGCGCGCCGCTGCGCGGAGATGCGCGCCGC
>JAIOKQ010000371.1:0-14585 GCA_020654165.1 Oryctes rhinoceros
AGTCTTATTCGGATATAGTACGAAAAAAAAATTAGGTGAAAGAAACGCATGAGTAATGCCTAAATACAAAATATTATGGTTCTATGTGCACGTAGTAACGAGAAAATGATTTTTCTTTATTCGAGTCCGACTCTGTCTTAGTTAACATATGGGAATCACCGGCAGTCGCTGAAGCAGCGTTCGGATATCCATTTAGTATGCACATAGCATTCACCGTCATTACATTACACGCAATTGCAATGGCATCCTATACGAATATCGAATACACCGATATGATTTTGATTTATGGCGAAACAGGACAAAATAGTCTTGCGGCAGAAAATTTGTACGCGGAACGGTTTCCCAATCGGCGGCATCCATCATCCGAGACAATTGTGAGAACCGTGTATCGACTTCGAGAAACAGGATCAGTAATTCCACGTTTCGAAGGTCGTGGCCGTCATATATCACGTAAAGTTCAGCAAGCAGAAGAGCATATTTTAAACATCGTTGAGGCGGAACCAGGCATAAGTACTACAACTTTAGCCCAGCAAGTAAATGTGTCCCAAACGACGGTGCATCGAATTTTGAAAAATAATTTACTTCATCCGTATCACATCCAGCGCGTGCAAAGATTAACGGAATTAGATTATCCTCGCCGTCTTGCCTTCTGCGAGTGCTTTCAACGCACCGAAGTTCGTCAACCACGTCTTGCGTCAGTAATTCTCTTTACCGACGAATCCACGTTTACAAGAGATGGTATTTTGAATTACCATAATATTCACCACTGGGCAGACGAAAACCCACACGAGATACACCAAGGCGCCTCGCAAGTTAGGATATCTGTCAATGTTTGGGCGGGTTTAGTAGGCGATTACCTACTTGGACCACATGTGCTCCCACAACGATTAAATACAGAATCCTATTTACAGTTCCTCCGAGATGAATTACCCGAGTATTTGGATGAGATACCACTAGCGATACGGCAACAGTTGTGGTTTATGCATGACGGAGCACCTGCGCATAGTAGTCGAGTAATTCAAGCATTTTTGAACCAAAGATTTCCACAATGGATTGGACGTGGAAGTCGTACTCCATGGCCACCTCGTAGTCCCGATCTAAATCCATTAGACTTTTTTCTGTGGGGATACATGAAAAGCTTGGTATATGATCGTCGCCCTGATATTGAAAATGTCGAAGATCTGCGAAATCGCATTTATGTTGCAGCTCAACGCATTCGCGAAGACATGGTAAATTTTACTCGTGTGCATAATAACTTTCGTCGCCGAATTGATGCCTGTATTAGAGGTCACGGTGGACATTTCGAACATTTTTTACATTAATAAATTATTTTGTCCTGTTTCGCCTAGATCGGTCCTCGTTAGGACCACCACAAATTTCATAAAAAGAAAAAGAATGTATAACTACAAATAACTCAAAACCCGACATTTCGGATGCATTAACTTTAAACATTAAGAACGCAAATCATATGGTTATCGGCATATTCAATGTAAACACTTCGACATCAGCTGTACGACAGACTAATGCATTTCAATAGACTATTCACTATTCATAGCATCTACAATGCTTTATCGATTTTTATTTGCATCTGGGTTAACTTTGATTCATCAGCGGTATTTGTATAATATAGGAGAAACAAAGATATGGACCGGCTTTACCTGCATTTTGGGCCCTAAAATTTGAACAAAATGTATATGTTACAAATAAATTTCTTTTTAAATTTTCAGTAACACATTGATAGGTAGTCTTCAGATTTCGGTAGCTTAAGTGCTATTTACAGGTAATCCTGTATACATATTCACTACAGGCGACTTAAATAAAGTATTTGTTTTGCCAGAAGGAAGATGGAACGTAAGATAATTCCGTGTAGGACCTTTTCACCTTTCACCTTTTGTTCTTGTTTCTAATGATGGTACACATTTATATCCAACAGAAGATATTTTGTTAATTTATTTAAGACTGTCATATCTGATGATGCTGAGGCTGTCGACGGTGGTTCTGGAAATGGAAATGGTGGAAGCGTCTCGGGTAACTCTTCATCCCCTCTGTCATAATTGTGTTTAGGTCGCAAAAACGGATCCGAAACAACTGTCTACTTTCTACTCAAAATGTCACACATCAAAATTAAGTAAAAAATTCAATGTAATACTTACAATAAGAAGTATATGACGAACAGCTAAGGACCAAACACTGTGTAAATGTAAAAATTTGCAATCGGTAATGAAAGTAAAGCTAAATATTCGCACTTATCTGCTCTATATCATTTTCATAGTACTTATCACGTGTACAGATAATCCTAATTTACTCTCCTGTTATATATGATAGATGCGCAACGCCGCGCAACACCGCGCAACACCGCGCAGCACCCCGCATCAGATAGATAACATTCCTCTGAATGTCATCTCACTGTTAACTATTATTAATACGTATCAATACGTACACATATTTTAGATGATGTTGCCCCATTTGGTATCGCAATGCGAACACCGGGCGATAAAAGCAGAATCAGTAAGGTAGTTGATGATGGTTCGTCACCATTAAGTACTGACAGACGTGAGGAACAGCTACCCGAGACGCTACCACCATTACCATATCAAACAATCGACAGCCACATCATCATCAGACATCACAGTCTTAAGTAATTAACAGAATATCCCCTGTTGGATATAAATGTACCATCATTATAAACGACGGTGCGCCGATCTGCGCGGGGATGCGCGCCGCTGCGCGGGGATGCGCGCCGCTGCGCGGGGATGCGCGTCGCTGCGCGGCAATGCGCGCCGCTGAGCGGCGATGCGCGACGCTGCGCGGGAATGCGCGCCGCTGCGCGGAGATGCGCGGAGATGCGCGACGCTGCGCGGCGATGCGCGGGGATGCGCGCCGCTGCGCGGAGATGCGCGCTGCTGCGCGGGGATGCGCGCCGCTGCGCGGGAATGCGCGCCGCTGAGCGGCGATGCGCGACGCTGCGCGGGAATGCGCGCCGCTGCGCGGAATGCGCGCCGCTGCGCGGAGATGCGCGCCGCTGCGCGGGATGCGCGACGCTGCGCGGGGATGCGCGCCGCTGCGCGGGGATGCGCGTAGCTGCGCGGCGATGCGCGCCGCTGCGCGGCGATGCGCGCCGCTGCGCGGCGATGCGCGACGCTGCGCGGGGATGCGCGCCGCTGCGCGGAGATGCGCGCCGCTGCGCGGGGATGCGCGACGCTGCGCGGGGATGCGCGCCGCTGCGCGAGGATGCGCGCCGCTGCGCGGGGATGCGCGGAGATGCGCGACGCTGCGCGGGGATGCGCGCCGCTGCGCGGGGATGCGCGTATCTGCGCGTGTTGCAATCAGTACACTTTGCATAACAAAATATTAGAATAATTCTGAACAATTATTTGAAATGAATTAAGTACTTTACACTTTAATTGCTGGAAAACCGATCTATACATCCAAGTATTAAAAATAAAATGAAAAAACTTAACAAACAGTTTATTAACTTCCTATTTTCTTACGTATATTAAGTCACATTTGTATCACGTTTTTCAATATGCCTTAATTGTTTTCTCTTCATTTTTTTCAATTTTGTTGAATTAGTTATAACTTGGACAACTTCCGATTTTCTTTGGTTTTCTTGTTGTCGCTTTAGATTTTCCCTTCTTCTCTCCTTCTTCTTTTCTTTCTCCTTTTGTTTTTTGGCAACTATTTGTCTTGATGCTTCCTTTACTCGCGCTAATTCTTCTTTCAATTGTTTCTTTTTTCAAAAGAGCTTCTAATTGCTTTAGTTTTTATTGTAGAAGAAAACTTCGTCCGTTTACTTTTCCAGATACGACCTGATTTCGGTTTGCCTTCTGGTATAGCTTCCAATATCTCCTTTTGTTTTCTATAATTAAATTAGAACAAAATACAGGAACTATATTATACTGTCGAATCCCTACTTCATAAATGTATTTAATTACCTTTTCATAGTCAACAAGTTCAGTTTAATTTAACAATAATAATAATGCAATACTCTCATAGAAATTAAACAGTTTTGAAATTATAAATTGTGCTATTCTAACCTAGTTCCTAAATGAGAAAACTTCCGCCAACAAAGTCGATCACGTGTGCATTTACTAAGTAGTATTCCGGCACAATATGGCCACCTCTAAAAAATAAAAATCACCAAAAATTTGAACCCAAAATGAAAATCTTGAAGCGTTAAAACAAAATCTACGCGGTCCCGCCGATCTAATCACGCCAATCGAAGGACCTACGGCGGCTAAGGTTCCCCATAAAACTTTGGCCGACTACTTCTAACGGCTATGGAGATACCGACGTTTAAAGTGAAATAGAGCCGTCAAGGAAATAGAGTCGTTTAAAGTTTTCCATAATTTTACTTGGAATCGGACGGAAAATCGACATCGCCCCGGTTTTCGTCGATTATCTCCTCAACTATACATCCGAGATATGCCAAGTGGGTACGCATTCGAAAGAGAATTGAACGGCGGATCGATTGCGTCCAGGCTGAAGCCTCTAGCTCTTCGTTTTGGCGGTTTCTTTTGCTTCAAAGTTGAAAAATAGGAATCTTAATTTCTCAAATTTGGGATGCCGCAGCTTCCGAATAGTTGGAGCTAGGGAGTTGAAATTTCGCGTACTTAATACGCTCCTCGAGACCTTTCGAACGAGCCCTAACTCATCTCCGTAGATCATTCGGCCGCCGAGATATAGACAAGTCGCAAATATTTAAGCCCAAAATGAAATTTTTGAAAGAGACAAATTCGAAAGTACGTGATTTCGTCGATCCAACGGCGCTAAACGATGGCCCTATGACCGCATATTTTCCCCTTGAAATTTTGGCCCGCTAGCTCAAACGATGATATAAAGCAGATAAGTGCGAATATTTAGCTTTACTTTCACTACCGATAGCAAATTTTTACATTTACACAGTGTTTGGTCCTTAGCTGTTCATCACATATATTTTATTGTAAGTATTCCATTGGATTTTTAATCCCCGCATCCCCGCGCATGCCTGCGCATCCCAGGGCAGCTTTGCGCGGCTCCGCGCAGCGTCGCGCATTACCGCGCAGCGCCGCGCATCCCCGCGCAGCGACACGCATCCTCGTGCATCCCCGCGCAGCGTCGCGCATGTCCGCGCAGCATCGCGCATCCCTGCGCAGCGTCGCGCATCTCCACGCAGCGGCGAGCAGCCCCGCGCATCTCCGAGCATCTCCGCGCATCCCCGCGCATGCCCGCGCATGCCCGCGCATCCCCGCGCATCCCCGCGCATGCCTGCGCATCCCAGGGCAGCTTCGCGCGGCTCCGCGCAGCTACACGCATCCTCGTGCATCCCCGCGCAGCGTCGCGCATCCCCGCGCAGCATCGCGCATCCCCGCGCAGCGTCGCGCATCTCCACGCAGCGGCGGGCGGCCCCGCGCATCTCCGAGCATCTCCGCGCATCCCCGCGCATCCCCGCGCAGCGGCGCGCATCCCCGCCTAGCATGGTGCAGCGCCGCGCAGCACCAAAATAATCTTCAATATGCGCTTGTTCTAATAAACTTTCACCTTTTGTTCTTGTTTCTAATGATGGTAAACACTTATATCCAACAGAAGATATTCTGTTAATTTACTTGAGACTGTCATGTCTGATGATGCTGAGGCTGTCGACGGTGGTTTTGGAAATGGAAATGGTGGAAGCGTCTCGGGTAACTCTTCCTCGCCTCTGTCAGTACTTAATGGTGATGAACCATCATCAACTACCTTACTGATTTTGCTTTTATCGCCCGGTGTTCCCATTGCGATACCAAATGCGGCAACATCATATAAAATATGCCCAAGAGTTGTCTGTTACAGGTAGTCAGAATTTGTGAAGTGTACTTATTGATTAATAAGACATTCAGAGGAATGTTATCTATTTGAATTGTGTTTAGGTCGCAAAAACGGATCTGAAACAACTGTCTACTTTCTACGCAAAATGTAACACATCAAAATTAAGTAAAAAATTCAATGTAATACTTACAATAAGAAGTATATGACGAACAGCTAAGGACCAAACACTGTGTAAATGTAAAAATTTGCAATCGGTAATGAAAGTAAAGCTAAATATTCGCACTTATCTGCTCTATATCATTTTCATAGTACTTATCACGTGTACAGATAATCCTAATTTACTCTCCTGTGATATATGATAGATGCGCAACGCCGCGCAACACCGCGCAACACCGCGCAGCACCCCGCATCGCCGCGCATCACCGCGCAGCGTCGCGCTTCCCCGCGCATCAGATAGATAACATTCCTCTGAATGTCATCTCACTGTTAACTATTATTAATACGTATCAATACGTACACATATTTTAGATGATGTTGCCCCATTTGGTATCGCAATGCGAACACCGGGCGATAAAAGCAGAATCAGTAAGGTAGTTGATGATGGTTCGTCACCATTAAGTACTGACAGACGTGAGGAACAGCTACCCGAGACGCTACCACCATTACCATATCAAACAATCGACAGCCACATCATCATCAGACATCACAGTCTTAAGTAATTAACAGAATATCCCCTGTTGGATATAAATGTACCATCATTATAAACGACGGTGCGCCGATCTGCGCGGGGATGCGCGCCGCTGCGCGGGGATGCGCGCCGCTGCGCGGGGATGCGCGTCGCTGCGCGGCCATGCGCGCCGCTGCGCGGGAATGCGCGCCGCTGAGCGGCGATGCGCGACGCTGCGCGGGAATGCGCGCCGCTGCGCGGAGATGCGCGGAGATGCGCGACGCTGCGCGGCGATGCGCGGGGATGCGCGCCGCTGCGCGGAGATGCGCGCTGCTGCGCGGGGATGCGCGCCGCTGCGCGGGAATGCGCGCCGCTAAGCGGCGATGCGCGACGCTGCGCGGGAATGCGCGCCGCTGCGCGGGAATGCGCGCCGCTGCGCGGAGATGCGCGCCGCTGCGCGGGGATGCGCGACGCTGCGCGGGGATGCGCGCCGCTGCGCGGGGATGCGCGTAGCTGCGCGGGGATGCGCGCCGCTGCGCGGCGATGCGCGCCGCTGCGCGGGGATGCGCGCCGCTGCGCGGGGATGCGCGTAGCTGCGCGGGGATGCGCGGAGATGGGCGGCGATGCGCGGAGATGCGCGGCGATGCGCGCCGCTGCGCGGGGATGCGCGACGCTGCGTGGAGATGCGCGCCGCTGCGCGGCGATGCGCGACGCTGCGCGGGGATGCGCGCCGCTGCGCGGGGATGCGCGTAGCTGCGCGGGGATGCGCGGAGATGCGCGGCGATGCGCGGAGATGCGCGGCGATGCGCGACGCTGCGCGGGGATGCGCGCCGCTGCGCGGAGATGCGCGCCGCTGCGCGGGGATGCGCGGAGATGCGCGGCGATGCGCGGAGATGCGCGGCGATGCGCGCCGCTGCGCGGGGATGCGCGACGCTGCGTGGGGATGCGCGCCGCTGCGCGGGGATGCGCGGAGATGCGCGACGCTGCGCGGGGATGCGCGCCGCTGCGCGGGGATGCGCGTATCTGCGCGTGTTGCAATCAGTACACTTTGCATAACAAAACATTAGAATAATTCTGAACAATTATTTGAAATGAATTAAGTACTTTACACTTTAATTGCTGGAAAATCGATCTATACATCCAAGTATTAAAAATAAAATGAAAAAACTTAACAAACAGTTTATTAACTTCCTATTTTCTTACGTATATTAAGTCACATTTGTATCACGTTTTTCAATATGCCTTAATTGTTTTCTCTTCATTTTTTTCAATTTTGTTGAATTAGTTATAACTTGGACAACTTCCGATTTTCTTTGGTTTTCTTGTTGTCGCTTTAGATTTTCCCTTCTTCTCTCCTTCTTCTTTTCTTTCTCCTTTTGTTTTTTGGCAACTATTTGTCTTGATGCTTCCTTTACTCGCGCTAATTCTTCTTTCAATTGTTTCTTTTTTTCAAAAGAGCTTCTAATTGCTTTAGTTTTTATTGTAGAAGAAAACTTCGTCCGTTTACTTTTCCAGATACGACCTGATTTCGGTTTGCCTTCTGGTATAGCTTCCAATATCTCCTTTTGTTTTCTATAATTAAATTAGAACAAAATACAGGAACTATATTATACTGTCGAATCCCTACTTCATAAATGTATTTAATTACCTTTTCATAGTCAACAAGTTCAGTTTAATTTAACAATAATAATAATGCAATACTCTCATAGAAATTAAACAGTTTTGAAATTATAAATTGTGCTATTCTAACCTAGTTCCTAAATGAGAAAACTTCCGCCAACAAAGTCGATCACGTGTGCATTTACTAAGTAGTATTCCGGCACAATATGGCCACCTCTAAAAAATAAAAATCACCAAAAATTTGAACCCAAAATGAAAATCTTGAAGCGTTAAAACAAAATCTACGCGGTCCCGCCGATCTAATCACGCCAATCGAAGGACCTACGGCGGCTAAAGTTCCCCATAAAACTTTGGCCGACTACTTCTAACGGCTATGGAGATACCGACGTTTAAAGTGAAATAGAGCCGTCAAGGAAATAGAGTCGTTTAAAGTTTTCCATAATTTTACTTGGAATCGGACGGAAAATCGACATCGCCCCGGTTTTCGTCGATTATCTCCTCAACTATACATCCGAGATATGCCAAGTGGGTACGCATTCGAAAGAGAATTGAACGGCGGATCGATTGCGCCCAGGCTGAAGCCTCTAGCTCTTCGTTTTGGCGGTTTCTTTTGCTTCAAAGTTGAAAAATAGGAATCTTAATTTCTCAAATTTGGGATGCCGCAGCTTCCGAATAGTTGGAGCTAGGGAGTTGAAATTTCGCGTACTTAATACGCTCCTCGAGACCTTTCGAACGAGCCCTAACTCATCTCCGTAGATCATTCGGCCGCCGAGATATAGACAAGTCGCAAATATTTAAGCCCAAAATGAAATTTTTGAAAGAGACAAATTCGAAAGTACGTGATTTCGTCGATCCAACGGCGCTAAACGATGGCCCTATGACCGCATATTTTCCCCTTGAAATTTTGGCCCGCTAGCTCAAACGATGATATAAAGCAGATAAGTGCGAATATTTAGCTTTACTTTCACTACCGATAGCAAATTTTTACATTTACACAGTGTTTGGTCCTTAGCTGTTCATCACATATATTTTATTGTAAGTATTCCATTGGATTTTTAATCCCCGCATCCCCGCGCATGCCTGCGCATCCCAGGGCAGCTTTGCGCGGCTCCGCGCAGCGTCGCGCATTACCGCGCAGCGCCGCGCATCCCCGCGCAGCGACACGCATCCTCGTGCATCCCCGCGCAGCGTCGCGCATGTCCGCGCAGCATCGCGCATCCCTGCGCAGCGTCGCGCATCTCCACGCAGCGGCGAGCAGCCCCGCGCATCTCCGAGCATCTCCGCGCATCCCCGCGCATGCCCGCGCATCCCCGCGCATGCCCGCGCATCCCCGCGCATCCCCGCGCATCCCCGCGCATGCCTGCGCATTCCAGGGCAGCTTCGCGCGGCTCCGCGCAGCGTCGCGCATGCCCGCGCAGCGACACGCATCCCCGCGCAGCGTCGCGCATGTCCGCGCAGCATCGCGCATCCCTGCGCAGCGTCGCGCATCTCCACGCAGCGGCGAGCAGCCCCGCGCATCTCCGAGCATCTCCGCGCATCCCCGCGCATGCCCGCGCATGCCCGCGCATCCCCGCGCATCCCCGCGCATGCCTGCGCATCCCAGGGCAGCTTCGCGCGGCTCCGATCCGAGATCGGCGCACCGTCGTTTATAATGATGGTACATTTATATCCAACAGGGGATATTCTGTTAATTACTTAAGACTATGATGTCTGATGATGATGTGGCTGTCGATTGTTTGATATGGTAATGGTGGTAGCGTCTCGGGTAGCTGTTCCTCACGTCTGTCAGTACTTAATGGTGACGAACCATCATCAACTACCTTACTGATTCTGCTTTTATCGCCCGGTGTTCGCATTGCGATACCAAATGGGGCAACATCATCTAAAATATGTGTACGTATTGATACGTATTAATAATAGTTAACAGTGAGATGACATTCAGAGGAATGTTATCTATCTGATGCGCGGGGAAGCGCGACGCTGCGCGGTGATGCGCGGCGATGCGGGGTGCTGCGCGGTGTTGCGCGGTGTTGCGCGGCGTTGCGCATCTATCATATATCACAGGAGAGTAAATTAGGATTATCTGTACACGTGATAAGTACTATGAAAATGATATAGAGCAGATAAGTGCGAATATTTAGCTTTACTTTCATTACCGATTGCAAATTTTTACATTTACACAGTGTTTGGTCCTTAGCTGTTCGTCATATACTTCTTATTGTAAGTATTACATTGAATTTTTTACTTAATTTTGATGTGTTACATTTTGCGTAGAAAGTAGACAGTTGTTTCAGATCCGTTTTTGCGACCTAAACACAATTCAAATAGATAACATTCCTCTGAATGTCTTATTAATCAATAAGTACACTTCACAAATTCTGACTACCTGTAACAGACAACTCTTGGGCATATTTTATATGATGTTGCCGCATTTGGTATCGCAATGGGAACACCGGGCGATAAAAGCAAAATCAGTAAGGTAGTTGATGATGGTTCATCACCATTAAGTACTGACAGAGGCGAGGAAGAGTTACCCGAGACGCTTCCACCATTTCCATTTCCAAAACCACCGTCGACAGCCTCAGCATCATCAGACATGACAGTCTCAAGTAAATTAACAGAATATCTTCTGTTGGATATAAGTGTTTACCATCATTAGAAACAAGAACAAAAGGTGAAAGTTTATTAGAACAAGCGCATATTGAAGATTATTTTGGTGCTGCGCGGCGCTGCACCATGCTAGGCGGGGATGCGCGCCGCTGCGCGGGGATGCGCGGGGATGCGCGGAGATGCTCGGAGATGCGCGGGGCTGCCCGCCGCTGCGTGGAGATGCGCGACGCTGCGCGGGGATGCGCGATGCTGCGCGGGGATGCGCGACGCTGCGCGGGGATGCACGAGGATGCGTGTAGCTGCGCGGAGCCGCGCGAAGCTGCCCTGGGATGCGCAGGCATGCGCGGGGATGCGCGGGGATGCGCGGGCATGCGCGGGCATGCGCGGGGATGCGCGGAGATGCTCGGAGATGCGCGGGGCTGCTCGCCGCTGCGTGGAGATGCGCGACGCTGCGCAGGGATGCGCGATGCTGCGCGGACATGCGCGACGCTGCGCGGGGATGCACGAGGATGCGTGTCGCTGCGCGGGGATGCGCGGCGCTGCGCGGTAATGCGCGACGCTGCGCGGAGCCGCGCAAAGCTGCCCTGGGATGCGCAGGCATGCGCGGGGATGCGGGGATTAAAAATCCAATGGAATACTTACAATAAAATATATGTGATGAACAGCTAAGGACCAAACACTGTGTAAATGTAAAAATTTGCTATCGGTAGTGAAAGTAAAGCTAAATATTCGCACTTATCTGCTTTATATCATCGTTTGAGCTAGCGGGCCAAAATTTCAAGGGGAAAATATGCGGTCATAGGGCCATCGTTTAGCGCCGTTGGATCGACGAAATCACGTACTTTCGAATTTGTCTCTTTCAAAAATTTCATTTTGGGCTTAAATATTTGCGACTTGTCTATATCTCGGCGGCCGAATGATCTACGGAGATGAGTTAGGGCTCGTTCGAAAGGTCTCGAGGAGCGTATTAAGTACGCGAAATTTCAACTCCCTAGCTCCAACTATTCGGAAGCTGCGGCATCCCAAATTTGAGAAATTAAGATTCCTATTTTTCAACTTTGAAGCAAAAGAAACCGCCAAAACGAAGAGCTAGAGGCTTCAGCCTGGACGCAATCGATCCGCCGTTCAATTCTCTTTCGAATGCGTACCCACTTGGCATATCTCGGATGTATAGTTGAGGAGATAATCGACGAAAACCGGGGCGATGTCGATTTTCCGTCCGATTCCAAGTAAAATTATGGAAAACTTTAAACGACTCTATTTCCTTGACGGCTCTATTTCACTTTAAACGTCGGTATCTCCATAGCCGTTAGAAGTAGTCGGCCAAAGTTTTATGGGGAACCTTAGCCGCCGTAGGTCCTTCGATTGGCGTGATTAGATCGGCGGGACCGCGTAGATTTTGTTTTAACGCTTCAAGATTTTCATTTTGGGTTCAAATTTTTGGTGATTTTTATTTTTTAGAGGTGGCCATATTGTGCCGGAATACTACTTAGTAAATGCACACGTGATCGACTTTGTTGGCGGAAGTTTTCTCATTTAGGAACTAGGTTAGAATAGCACAATTTATAATTTCAAAACTGTTTAATTTCTATGAGAGTATTGCATTATTATTATTGTTAAATTAAACTGAACTTGTTGACTATGAAAAGGTAATTAAATACATTTATGAAGTAGGGATTCGACAGTATAATATAGTTCCTGTATTTTGTTCTAATTTAATTATAGAAAACAAAAGGAGATATTGGAAGCTATACCAGAAGGCAAACCGAAATCAGGTCGTATCTGGAAAAGTAAACGGACGAAGTTTTCTTCTACAATAAAAACTAAAGCAATTAGAAGCTCTTTTGAAAAAAGAAACAATTGAAAGAAGAATTAGCGCGAGTAAAGGAAGCATCAAGACAAATAGTTGCCAAAAAACAAAAGGAGAAAGAAAAGAAGAAGGAGAGAAGAAGGGAAAATCTAAAGCGACAACAAGAAAACCAAAGAAAATCGGAAGTTGTCCAAGTTATAACTAATTCAACAAAATTGAAAAAAATGAAGAGAAAACAATTAAGGCATATTGAAAAACGTGATACAAATGTGACTTAATATACGTAAGAAAATAGGAAGTTAATAAACTGTTTGTTAAGTTTTTTCATTTTATTTTTAATACTTGGATGTATAGATCGGTTTTCCAGCAATTAAAGTGTAAAGTACTTAATTCATTTCAAATAATTGTTCAGAATTATTCTAATGTTTTGTTATGCAAAGTGTACTGATTGCAACACGCGCAGATACGCGCATCCCCGCGCAGCGGCGCGCATCCCCGCGCAGCGTCGCGCATCTCCGCGCATCCCCGCGCAGCGGCGCGCATCCCCACGCAGCGTCGCGCATCCCCGCGCAGCGGCGCGCATCGCCGCGCATCTCCGCGCATCGCCGCGCATCTCCGCGCATCCCCGCGCAGCGGCGCGCATCCCCGCGCAGCGTCGCGCATCCCCGCGCAGCGGCGCGCATCTCCGCGCAGCGGCGCGCATCCCCGCGCAGCGTCGCGCATCGCCGCGCATCTCCGCGCATCGCCGCGCATCTCCGCGCATCCCCGCGCAGCGGCGCGCATCCCCGCGCAGCGTCGCGCATCCCCGCGCAGCGGCGCGCATCGCCGCGCATCTCCGCGCATCGCCGCGCATCTCCGCGCATCCCCGCGCAGCGGCGCGCATCCCCGCGCAGCGTCGCGCATCCCCGCGCAGCGGCGCGCATCTCCGCGCAGCGGCGCGCATCCCCGCGCAGCGTCGCGCATCGCCGCGCATCTCCGCGCATCGCCGCGCATCTCCGCGCATCCCCGCGCAGCTACGCGCATCCCCGCGCAGCGGCGCGCATCCCCGCGCAGCGTCGCGCATCGCCGCGCAGCGGCGCGCATCGCCGCGCAGCGGCGCGCATCGCCGCGCAGCGGCGCGCATCCCCGCGCAGCTACGCGCATCCCCGCGCAGCGTCGCGCATCCCCGCGCAGCGGCGCGCATCTCCGCGCAGCGGCGCGCATCTCCGCGCATCCCCGCGCAGCTACGCGCATCCCCGCGCAGCGGCGCGCATCCCCGCGCAGCGTCGCGCATCCCCGCGCAGCGGCGCGCATCTCCGCGCAGCGGCGCGCATCCCCGCGCAGCGGCGCGCATCGCCGCGCAGCGGCGCGCATCCCCGCGCAGCTACGCGCATCCCCGCGCAGCGGCGCGCATCCCCGCGCAGCGTCGCGCATCCCCGCGCAGCGGCGCGCATCTCCGCGCAGCGGCGCGCATTCCCGCGCAGCGGCGCGCATTCCCGCGCAGCGTCGCGCATCGCCGCTTAGCGGCGCGCATTCCCGCGCAGCGGCGCGCATCCCCGCGCAGCAGCGCGCATCTCCGCGCAGCGGCGCGCATCCCCGCGCATCGCCGCGCAGCGTCGCGCATCTCCGCGCATCTCCGCGCAGCGGCGCGCATTCCCGCGCAGCGTCGCGCATCGCCGCTCAGCGGCGCGCATTCCCGCGCAGCGGCGCGCATCCCCGCGCAGCAGCGCGCATCTCCGCGCAGCGGCGCGCATCCCCGCGCAGCGGCGCGCATCCCCGCGCAGATCGGCTCACCGTCGTTTATAATGATGGTACATTTATATCCAACAGGGGATATTCTGTTAATTACTTAAGACTATGATGTCTGATGATGATGTGGCTGTCGATTGTTTGATATGGTAATGGTGGTAGCGTCTCGGGTAGCTGTTCCTCACGTCTGTCAGTACTTAATGGTGACGAACCATCATCAACTACCTTACTGATTCTGCTTTTATCGCCCGGTGTTCGCATTGCGATACCAAATGGGGCAACATCATCTAAAATATGTGTACGTATTGATACGTATTAATAATAGTTAACAGTGAGATGACATTCAGAGGAATGTTATCTATCTGA
>JAIOKQ010000372.1:0-42881 GCA_020654165.1 Oryctes rhinoceros
ACAGTCTTATTCGGATATAGTACGAAAAAAAAATTAGGTGAAAGAAACGCATGAGTAATGCCTAAATACAAAATATTATGGTTCTATGTGCACGTAGTAACGAGAAAATGATTTTTCTTTATTCGAGTCCGACTCTGTCTTAGTTAACATATGGGAATCACCGGCAGTCGCTGAAGCAGCGTTCGGATATCCATTTAGTATGCACATAGCATTCACCGTCATTACACGCAATTGCAATGGCATCCTATACGAATATCGAATACACCGATATGATTTTGATTTATGGCGAAACAGGACAAAATAGTCTTGCGGCAGAAAATTTGTACGCGGAACGGTTTCCCAATCGGCGGCATCCATCATCCGAGACAATTGTGAGAACCGTGTATCGACTTCGAGAAACAGGATCAGTAATTCCACGTTTCGAAGGTCGTGGCCGTCATATATCACGTAGAGTTCAGCAAGCAGAAGAGCATATTTTAAACATCGTTGAGGCGGAACCAGGCATAAGTACTACAACTTTAGCCCAGCAAGTAAATGTGTCCCAAACGACGGTGCATCGAATTTTGAAAAATAATTTACTTCATCCGTATCATATCCAGCGCGTGCAAAGATTAACGGAATTAGATTATCCTCGCCGTCTTGCCTTCTGCGAGTGGTTTCAACGCACCGAAGTTCGTCAACCACGTCTTGCGTCAGTAATTCTCTTTACCGACGAATCCACGTTTACAAGAGATGGTATTTTGATATTGAAAATGTCGAAGATCTGCGAAATCGCATTTATGTTGCAGCTCAACGCATTCGCGAAGACATGGTAAATTTTACTCGTGTGCATAATAACTTTCGATCCGAATTGATGCCTGTATTAGAGCTCACGGTGGACATTTCGAACATTTTTTACATTAATAAATTATTTCGTCCTGTTTCGCCTAGATCGGTCCTTGTTAGGACCACCACAAATTTCATAAAAAGAAAAAGAATGTATAACTACAAATAACTCAAAACCCGACATTTCGGATGCATTAACTTTAAACATTAAGAACGCAAATCATATGGTTATCGGCATATTCAATGTAAACACATAAACACTTCGACATCAGCTGTACGACAGACTAATGCATTTCAATAGACTATTCACTATTCATAGCATCTACAATGCTTTATCGATTTTTATTTGCATCTGGGTTAACTTTGATTCATCAGCGGTATTTGTATAATATAGGAGAAACAAAGATATGGACCGGCTTTACCTGCATTTTGGGCCCTAAAATTTGAAGAAAATGTATATGTTACAAATAAATTTCTTTTTAAATTTTCAGTAACACATTGATAGGTAGTCTTCAGATTTCGGTAGCTTACGTGCTATTTACAGGTAACCCTGTATATGACTTTACGTAATGTCTACAAGAGATTACGTGTTACAACTTTACGGTATGTGAACTATATCAATTAACCGGCGATCTACAAAGTTGTATTTGGGAATTAGCATAATAAAAACATATATATAAGGAACGCAATAGTTGCCGCTGAAATGGAGTTTAGAAAATAAAAATACCATTCCATAAATAGTGATACGTACGTATGTATGCACATTACCATTTATATTTACATATACTTACATATAAAACGAATAACCATCAATAAGTGTAGCTATTAATCCCATTAAAGTTAAAAGACATTTTTAATTACGTCTTTGTTGCAAGCATATCACCTGCCACCCCGATTTGTTATTAAGATCTCTTTATTGTTCTATTATATGTCCTTTACAGACTACAAAAACAATAAAGTTTTAATTTGGTCTTTAAACTACAGCTTTTTTATGATTATATTGCCTCCCCATAAACCAAGAGAAGACAATTTTAACCAATCTTCGTCGACCGTAAATGTTTTCGAAGCATGTCTCAATTAAGAGGAAGAGTTACACGTTGACAAATTAAAATTCAAAAATGTGCTCTGAGTGGATCAATCAAACGTCACCCAAAAAACAGTTGCCAGAACTCTGGAATTAGTAACAGGATGTGAAGTAACACACTGGTAGGGATTATTAAAAAAGAACTGTTAACAAGAATGCCTCAAATGTGATTCTTTTATGATAAACGGTAAAGCAGGGTATATCTGTGAAAATAAATTAAAAAAAATCTTCCCGGTTTAAAAATATAAAATTAGAAAATTAACAAGTTGTAGAGTTATGATAAGTAGAGAGGATAAAAGCGGATGAAATTATTACCTCTTTGCAGAGATTAGACAGGCTCGTGTTTTATCGACTCTCCAGTAAAAGAAACCTGTAGGTAACGCGAATCCTTTGTCGTGAGGCGAATATACACGAGTTTGTCTAATCGCTGCAAAAACAGAATAATTCCAGCTGCCTTTATCCTCTTTAACGATAAGTATCCTTTTTCTTTTTAATTCAGTTTTATTTCTCAACGTACTGTACGTCTAGTCTTTTTTCAGAATAATACTCTCATCTCCTTAATCCGTCGAAATAGCGAAGTTGCTGAATAGTAATAACATATTCACAAAAATATGCGTTAGAGCTTAGGAAATAGAAAAAAAGTCACTTGAAACGCTGGTGAATATGGTCGATGATCTAGCTTGCCATGTCAACAATCGCCATCATCTATCCGATTGATGCACGCTTCGCAGTCTATTATTTCGACTGGTGTATTGGTTTCAGGAAAATACTGACGTATTTAACTTTCTTCCACAGTCAGTAATCTACGCTAAGAGTTTGACTTATTTTGCTTAAACTCCTTCCGCATGCTTTGGAAATGTCTATTTGAATGAATGTGTTTTTGGTCCTAAGTGAGCAAGCGCGGTTAGCTCTTTCATGGCAAAATTTCTAGTGAATTTGTGATAAACGCGTCGATATTTGCCACAGCCTTTGCTATTTATCTAATCTTAATTCGACGGTCGCCTAGTACCAATAGGCGAATTTTTCCGATGTTGTCCGGTAGTGGTTGCAGAGTTTGGCTTATCGCCTGTCAAATGCAAGGATTTAATGACGGCTCGATATTCGATCTTTTCAATTTTTACAAAAACATCGACTAATACAAGCGACTATTAAACGACTAAGCATCTTTATTAAATTGATTAAGCGACTAAGCACTAAGTATCTTTCAACACATGCCCATTTATGCTACCGGAATATTTTTGATGAGAGACGCTGGCGCTGGAGGACTTTCCAAACTACTCTCGTAGGATTATTTGTCAAGGAACAATTTCCGAAGTAATTTCATTATTATTACGTTAAAGATACATAAGCAGTTATTTACTGCAAGATCAATTCCTAATTTTTGCCTATGTAAGCTCAATAATATGAGTTGGAGAGGTTTCCGATTCATAATACGATCAACATCGCAATTTGAATTTCTCTCGATCAACGTAAACTTAACGCCAGCCAACGCACACGTAAACGGACGCGTCTGATGACGGGTGTATAAATGAGGACGGACATTCCGAGAACAATGTCCGATTATGCCGATTCGCGAATAACGATGCAGACAACGGGAACGCATTCTCCTCTTCAGATACTGCTATACACACGCATGCATACTTACACACGGACTTATAAGGCCCGGCGAGGCAGCGCGGTGGTATATTACGTTCGCTCAATATATAAACAGTGACCCGAACCTGGAGTTCTGTTGACCAGTCAATTAAATAGAATTGGTGGCTGCCATATATCAACGAAGGGGACCTCACACTTAGCGCGCATATAAATAATGGATCGCGACGTTAGGGTGTATCCAAGGGTGGACGGCTACCGTTTTCGTGTTTATGTCTTTTCGGTACCGACATTGTGAATATACCTTACGTCATACTACGAATACAGTGTGTACGAAAAGTCAGCAATACAGTATGTCGGGATTAAATATTTTTATGTGTTTTGCTTTCTTTTTTAAGCGTCGCAATTGTAGTTGCAACCCACGAGGTTTGTCCACAGTTAAACGAGCACTCACACTGTTGCAATTAAATGCGTTTTATATGGTATGGACAAATTTGCAAACGAATAGATCAAAAATAATAAAGCGCCCAATCTTCGACCACTTAATGTAAAATTAAAATCTGACAACACTGTTAAAGTTCCCGATACATCGTGACAAAAAGTAGGCGATTGTACGTATTGAAAACTGACTTAAATTGGACTTGGCGCCTGGTTTCCAGTTTACGCAACGATGTACCTTAGTGGCCAAAGAGCGATCTATGCTAGGTAACGTAAGCTCCTCCTGTGACACCTTGCCATACCTAACATTTGATGTGATCTGCTAATTTTCATTTATACGGATGACATCACCTGACATTTTACGAGTACGCAACCGGCACCAGTCGAAATCGAGACGCTGGCAGATAGTGCTGTCAATAAGTTATACAATTGATTTTGCGCCAATAAATTAAGCCAAAGAAGCCCTTTGTCTTCTCACACGCGGCAACGCATGCAAAATGTATGTAGGCCATTATAAGACCCGTTATCAACTCTGTTTATATCAACCCGAGTTAGATCCTATACGAAAACAATAAAAGATCGACTTCGTCTTTAAGTAAACTTGTTCAAACAGGATAACCTCGTAAATCGATAGCGTGTAGGCGTACTAGGTTACGTTGATTTTATGGGAATCTTTCCACATAATCGAAATGGTTAGACAATTGCAGTTCGACGTATGTACAGAACTGAAAAGAAATTTTCGACCATTTTTTTATGACTCAAAATTAAAATAATTATTAATTTATGGTTGTACTTGAGGCCCCTTTTTTGCGATATATTAACCGATATCGACGTTCGAAATTTGAAAAATCCGAAAATAGCTAAAGATTATACAGGATTACAGGATACAATTATACAGGCTGTGTCAATATACAGTGCCCCGATGAAATAACGTACAATCTTCAAAAAACTTCGTTATTAATGATAAATTAAAAGTGATTTGGTTTGCGTAATAAACAAGATTATAACAACGGTTTTCTTGAAGATGAAATTTTGACATTCATCGTAACCACTAAAATAAATATATTTCCCTCACAAAAGGCCGGTGAATGGCATTCTATAGTTCAAAATTAAAATTGAATCAATGTAACTAGAGGGAGATTATGCAACGATGTACCTTAGTGGCCTCTAATACTATCGTCCACCTCAAAAGCGCGGTATTATCAATTCTCTTATCCAAAAGGGCGATCTATGCTGGGTAACGTAAGCTCATCCTGTAACACCTTGCCATACCTGACATTTGATGTGGTCTGCTAATTTTCATTTATACGGATGACATCACCTGTCATTTTACGAGTACGCAACCGATATCAGTCGAAATCGAGACGCTGGCAGATAGTGCTGTCAATAAGTTATACAATTGATTTTGCGCCAATAAATTAAGCCAAAAAAACGCTTTGTCTGCTCACACGCGGCAACGCATGCAAAATGTACACGCCTAATTACAATTCACGATAAACCATATCACTCTAGCAGAGATAACATTTCTCGATATACGTATTCAGAATAACTCGTTCCGAGATGTTCAGCGCGGTCACATAGTGAAAATGTTAAGTACCAAGACGTCTTCGTTTCTGAGCTTAAATGATCAGCTTCTATTACGTACGTTGCTTATCTTGTACTGCCCGGAAGTACAATTGCTGTTGGAATATGGGTTACTCCTCTGGGGAGCCCTTCACATACTCAGCATACTCTACGTCGGTTTAGATATACAAAAACTAGCTTGAAAAACTGCTGAACATTTTTAAGGATATCCCAAGAAACGACTTAGAAAAAAAAAATGTCGCAAAAGTACCTTATAAATAGCCCAAATTGCGACAAGTAGCCCAATCTGCCAACTCTATAACGAAGTATAAGTTATTGTTCTAACTTTTCCATTGAAACATGCAACTCCTGCTTGGAGCATATTTTGAGTACTCTAGAATTACGCCATTGGATGGCTCATAAAATTAACAAATTAATACTGCAACTTCAACTTCATAAAACTGCAATGTTTAAATATGTTAACATATTTAAATGTTCAAGAAATTTTGTGTAGAAATAATTTGTAGGAAAGAGAGTCGAATCATACGTAATCAAAGAAAAAAAAGAAAACTTTCAAACAGGATGCTCATCGTACACCTGTTCGAGATAGAAATTCGTGTGATTTAAGGCTATTACAAGACCCGTTATTAACCCTGTTTGACCGTTAATCGAGTTAGATCCTATACGAACACAATAAAAGATCGACTTCGTCTTTAAGTAAACTTGCTCAAACAGGATAACCTCGTAAATCGATAGCGTGTGGGCGTACTAGGTTACGTTGATTTTATGGGAATCTTTCCACATAATCGAAATGGTTAGACAATTGCAGTTCGACGTATGTACAGAACTGAAAAGAAATTTTCGACCATTTTTTTATGATTTACATAAATTTTATGTGAATTGTCAATCTATTGTATCGTATCGGTTTAGTCTACAACGAATAATTATTAGTTTATGGCACGTCGTACTTGAGGCCCCTCTTATTCTTTTTTGCGATATACACTCCGCCAAAAAAGTATCGCATAATTTAGTTTTGAATCATAAAAGTATCGCATAATCTTTGTTTGTAGCATAAAGTTGTAAATATACTTTAAGGCGCTCTAAGATATAATTTCTATGATTGTTTAAATAAAAACAAGAACTCATACTTGAGGTTTTTATTAAAACAAGAAATTATAATTTTGGAAAGAAGAATGTCATAACAGAAGCTTTTAATACTGAGTATTGCCACCTCTGGCTCTTATGACCGCTCGCATACGGTTTGGCAGAGATTCGATTAACCTCCGTATATAAGCCTGATCCAAATTCTCCCACTCGTCACGGAGAGCATTTTCTAGTCCATGCAGGTCCGCTGGGGCAACATTTTGGGTTCATGTCCGGACTTACCGCAGGCCAATCTAAAACTGGAATACCAACATCGTTAAGGTATTCCTGGACGGTCGTCCATTATCGTGCATTAACATGAATTCGTTTCCGATAATTGGCGCATATGGTACTACATGTTCTTCTAAAATGTCCGTTATTTACCTGTGGGCAGTCAGTGTACCTCTGTCTACTGGTACTAACTCTGTACGACCTGTTAAACAGATGCCTCCCCAAACCATAATAGAGCCACCAGCGAAATTAGGTCTAGGTCTGATATTACGCTGCGAATAGCGCTCACCGTCTCGTCTGTACACTGAGATACGCCTATCTGAGGTGTAAAGACCAATTCTTGACTCATCTGTGAAGAGTATATCGGCCCGGTCATTAATGTTCCAATTTACATGTTCTCTGGCAAACCTTAAGCGAGCCACTCGGTGGTTCCTAGTGAGACGAGGGGCTGTTACAGCTACTCTAGCTCTTAATCCACTCTGTCGTAACCTATTCTGAATAGTTTGAGTACTCACACGAGTATTTCTGACTCTAGCCAAGTCGTTCTGCAATTGTCTCGCAGTTACATGTCTTCGACGTAATGCTTGTAGTAGTAAATAGCGGTCATCTTGGCGAGTAGAACATCTTAGACGAGCTGGTACAGGTCTTCTACTGTAATTGCCTGTTTCCCTATATCTGGCTACGGCTCTAGAAACACTTGACTGATCGATGTTCATCAAATTAGCAACGTTTGCTTGAGATCGTCCATCTTCGATTAAAGCAACTGTAGCAGCCACTTGTTCTGAAGTTAAATTGCTCGTTTTAGTTTTAAAAGCGTTGGTACAGAACTCTGACTTCGCACTTTAAACTTTGTCCGTATAGGAAGACTTTCAATAAACAACTGAACAAACCTTACACATATGCATTTTTCTAAATGTGTTCTTTTAGAAAAAAAAGTAAAAAACTATGTTCCATGATTTTGTTAGTGTTTTTATAGTACACGAGGCAAACGTTTTGTGAACGTATAAAAATATCTTGGTTTATAAATGCCCTTTTTTAGTTT
Source organism: Oryctes rhinoceros (assembly GCA_020654165.1). Classification (NCBI taxonomy): domain Eukaryota; kingdom Metazoa; phylum Arthropoda; class Insecta; order Coleoptera; family Scarabaeidae; genus Oryctes; species Oryctes rhinoceros. The sequence continues at coordinate 7,920 of JAIOKQ010000372.1, forward strand.
ATGCGATACTTTTTTGGCGGAGTGTATTAACCGACATCGACGTTCGAAATTTGAAAAATCCGAAAATAGCTGAAAATTATACAGGATTATAGGATACAATTATGCAGGATGTGTCAATATACAGTGCCCCGATGAAATAATGTACAATCTTCAAAAAACTTCGTTATTAGTGATAAATTAAAAGTGATTTGGTTTGCGTAATAAACAAGATTATAACAACCGTTTTCTTGAAGATGAAATTTTCACGTTCGACGTAACAACTAAAATAAATATATTTCCCCGACAAAAGGCCGGTAAATAGTATTCTACCTTTCAAAATTAGAATAGAATCAATGTAACTAAAGTTATAGTCCGTTCGCACGTAAAAATCAGTATCGGGTCTTATGGAGTATTACCCTCTCTTTCCATTGTCAGGGAGCTTGTGTATATACATCTCTTTCCAACTCGAGCAGAGTTGCGCTATTTTTGTACTAGTGACTTTTTTGACAGCTGTATAACTCATAATTCTCTCTCCGTATGTAATGAGTAATAAATTATTAATAATAAATAAAATAAAAAAAAATAAACAATTCACTTAATTTCTGTGCTTCCATTGAATTTGTGTCTGTTTTGTGTGTCTTATTTGAAACGTTATTAACCTAACAAATATAAAAAATAAATGGTTATGTTCCATGTATCATTTTTTCATAAACTGTATAGTTTACAACTTCCTATAAATATAATTTTAATAAGAACTGACAACCGTGTCCACGATTCCCATAAGAGCTGTACTGATTTTTAAGGTGGACGAACGAACTACAGTAGATTGTCGGCGAAACAATTGCTATCTTCATTTCTTAACTGCAAAGTACGAGGGAAGTTCGATAATTACCGAGCTTCGGCAAGAGATGGCGCTATTAGAATTGAAATAACTTATACAGGCATCTAATACGTATTTTAATCGTAAACGTGATTTTTCCGTGGCCAAACGGCGCTAAATAAGACCAAAATCAGTTTATCAGCCATCGAAATCATGGCCACAACGTTTTGGGATGTCCGTCATAGGCAAATCGATTAATGGCGACTATTATCAACCTATTGGATCGTTTCACCAATGTTTCTTAAACTCTCACTGACGACTTGTGTCTTTCTTATTTCCGCATATGCAAAAAATTGCTCGGCGGAAACAGATTTGGCTGAAACGATGAAGTAATTATAGAAACAAGTGCCTGTTTTGCAGAGTTGAAGAAAGGTTTTTCTTGATGGGGTAGAGAAGATGGGAAAACGTTAGACTAAGTATATCGATTTCAAAGGAGGACTATGTTGAAGAAAAACATTAATCTTAGACATTAAAATATCTTTTTTCTTGCCAAAGTCAGAACTCTCTTTGCTATATACAGGTGTCCTGTGAGGAACTGCATCGATCGATATATGAAGGAGTTACATTGAAAGTATCTTTACTTTTATTGGTTATTGGTGAACGACGTGTTTCGGTTACATATGTAGGTAGATACGTAACATTCTGTGTATTTCTCTAATCTCCTCAGGAAAAGAATTGCCTTCCGCTCACACACTATAGCTGGACACGCTGCGCATTACGCACGCAAAAGGTATTTAACGATATGTAACATAGTTCTTGTTCTTCTTTGTTACGATAAACCACCATAGATGCATACGTGAATATGGTATACTTTTGCGATGATTTGTTGGAGTTTTAGTCAGTATAAATAAAGGTTCTTATTACGATCATCTTCACGTAGCGCTCACAAAGTAATTCTTATTCATCATTATAGAAGCAAAATTGTAGAACGAATAGCGCGTTGAATCGAAGGAACGATCTCATCAGACAATACAGCCAAGACGGAATTCGAGACTCATTAATTAATAAGAATGTGAAAAAGGTATATGGTTAGCTTATAGATGGGAGAAGCGCGGAGGGCATGCATACCTAGATTCACGCATACATATGCGCTATACACATCGGGAACCCCTATTAAGAAGGCATCTCAACAATGTAGATCAGTAGCGTCGGCGGTGGGACGGTGTCCTATTGACAAATGTCCCGGCGAAGCTCGTCTTGGGTGGTCGATCGTCACACCGCACTGCACTGAGCTACGCCCAACGATATTCATCGTCTTCGTCTGGTCCCGATGGTAGTCATAGGATATATGTACGTAATACTAAGAGCGAACCGTATTTATAGAAGGCGCAATCGCCACGAGAGGAATTACCGTCATTTAGTGCCTATTAAGCTCGCTTTGCTTCTATACGATTTAATTTTCCTAGACTCGCACATACGTATTGCATATATTTTACTTTATTTAAGTCTTTGATATGAGTTTTTTTTTTTTTTTTTTGAGCTATTGACACCGTATCATATATTCTTTGTTTTCATTAGTGCAGATGTACTTCACAACATGTGTGTTTAAACCAAAAATATACAGGGCGTCACAGGATGAACTTATGCTAGCCGTATCTCAGAAACTAAAGCATATTAAAAAATTGTAAATTTTCGGGTTTACCTTACTCAAAGCGGCTAGTTTTTAGAAAATATCGATAGGTTTATTTAACTTCCGGCTTCAGCGGAAGTAACGTGTACTTAATTTTCGTCCTAATTTTTATAAAACAATTGAATTCGGCGATTGATTCGATCGATAAGTCTAAACATTACCGTTTTAAAAGTAACTTGATTTTTATGAGGATTTCTTATTTCCTCGGTACAAAATTAGTGTTTATTACAAATTAGTGAGTTTTCGTACAAATATCATAGAGGCTGTCAGTATTTATCCATCAAATACGTTAAATTTTTATCTAATATCTATGTCATATTAAATAGAACCTCCCGCATATTTTTATTGTAGTTCAGAAGATGCTAAATTCTCTATCACATGATTTCCATTTCATTCGTAAAATGAAGATTTGGGCAATTAATCTATTTCTATTATTCGAAAGTTCAGCAATTAGCCATGAGCGTCTAACATCAATTTAGCGTATATGCTCAAATCTAAAGAACGTAGGGGCCACAACTATGGACTATTTCGTTTATTATCTGTTTTCCTTTAAATAGTCTCTCCAAAGACACAGACATTTTCTGAGTTAATGAACCATTCATTTGATATCCAGCGGCAACAGACTGAACAACTAACAATATATCAAGTTCTTCTTCGGCAATATTCTGCAATATATCTTTCGCCATTTAGATGTAATACAGAGAGAAGCATGTCGAAACTTGCAGTCCATTCGATTTTACATGAATATTTAGGTGTTTTCGCCCAATCGCAAAGAAAACTACCCAATTGTCCAATGCCAACTCCTATAAGGAAATACTTAAAAATTCGGCAGAGGTCTTTTAATCCATCATGCCTTGGAGGATCGAAGAGCAGTTAATGCTGTTATTTGTTTGCCAGAAGTTATTGGGAAAAACATCGGCAACGCGGTATGATTCTTCATCATGACAGTGCCAGTTTTAACAGAGGTCGTCAAAGAATTGATTATTTCAAGAAAAGAATCATTAAATTAAGATACTGTTGTTCGTATTTCCATGATTTACTGCCTAAAGACTTCATTTTGTTCTCGAATATCAAACAAAAATGTGTGGATAACGACCTCATGCAAAAGTATATAATTTTAGGTTGTTTGTTTGTATTAAATATTTCTCTTTCATTAGAGAGTAGAATCATCTGTGGTGTTGAGGAGATTCATCAGGATTGCGAGAAATCTGATCTCATGACTAGAAGATCAAGACCCGGCTGAGAAAGAGGTTCCATGCAAAAATCACAGTTTTTTTTTTAATGGTCGGACGTTTCCCTTCAACCTCGTAAGATTGGCTTTTGTCTGAAATTACCTAGCGTGAAATAACGAGGATTGGCGATTAATCGGTAAATTGTACAATTATTAGGATTAGACGCGTTTTGGCTCATCTAAACAGGGGAACGTGAGTTAGTTACAAAAAGAACTGCTACAGTTTACGTTGGCGATGGTATGAGCGAGAATCTTTTCACAAGCAGCCATAGACTTCATACAGAACGACTCATTGTCAGCTCACAAATATATTATGGATCACGTATTTTCACACAACCAGAACTGTTAGAGTGTATTTTTCATAATAATAATCATAGTTTATTGTCCTATATTGTATTACAAAAAAATACGTACAGTGCTGAACGGTAATTGAATACAAAATAAAAAAATAAAAAAAAAAAAAAAGGAAAGAAACTCAAAGCTCATTATATTTTTTTAAAAATACGTCATTATAGAGTGTGTCTGTTAGGCGACATGTAGAGGTGATAAGAGAAAGGGATAACAGATTGGTTAGAAGTACAGGAAGAGAGAAAGTAAGAGAAGAACGTGAAGATACCCGAGGAATTAGAAAATTCAAGGAAGAAAGCAAGTCGGGACAATCAAGGACACCACGCACCAACTTCCAGGCAAAACGTGCACTCTGTAACTCCAGACGAGAAGCCGCGGTGTGCAGAAGAGCGCCATAATCGATGTTCCGCACTGGATATATTCTGTCGATCTTGAACGATAGTAATTTGAAAAATCTCAGTTGAATCTTCTCAATTTGGAGTTGTAAATAGATGAAGTGAGGTAACCAAACAGGTGAAGCATATTCGAGTCTACTTACCACAAAGATATAAAATAAAGTTTTGAAGAGGGATATATTCTCAAAGTATGTGCAGGTGCGCATTACGAAGCCTGAAGTTTTCGATGCGGAAATACAAAGGTGGTCGATATGCGGCCCAAAGTTCAAGCGACTATCAAAAATAAATCCAAGATCGTAAAATTCATCAACTTTCAAAAGTGCTTGGCTGTTAATGGTGTAAGTAGAAGGAATTGAGTTAAATTTTCTAGTAAATGATATGTAACAGCACTTGTTCACATTGACCGGCAGCTTTGAGGAGGTAAACCAATCAGTGATCGTATTAAAATTACGCTGTAGCTCAATAACGTCATTCCAATTCTTAATAGACATAAATATTTTTAAATCATCCGCATAGATTAGAACAGGACAAGATATACAAGCAAGTGAATCATTAACGTAGAGATTGAATAATAAAGGGCCTAAATTCGAACCCTTTGGAACACCTGAAGATGGACTAAATTCGAAAAAACATAATTGCTTCTGTTGGTGAAATAAGATTTTACAAGTAGAACAAGTGATGGACTGAATCCAAAAGCAGAACATTTCTGAAGTAAAATATTGTGATCTAATGTGTCGAAAGCTTTACTGAGGTTTGTGTATATCACGTCAATTTGTCCTTGTGCGTCAAGATGCTGGCTAATAAATTGGATAATCGACACAAGATTGGTAACTGTTGATCTTCCTCGCACGAAAACATGTTGGTAAGGTGAAATATTGGGTTTCGTGTGAAAATATATGGTAGAAAATAAAACAGTTTCATTTTGACGTGGAAATTAGACGATTCAATTGTCCGACTCTCAGGCCCGACATCGAATCTCATCGAATATGCCTGGGACGACGAGCTCGAAGGCATGCGCTAGCTTCAAGAACTACTCCAGAGAAGCTGAACGAGTTACTATTACAACGCTGACCAGCATGTGATCCTTACTCATTAACGCAAGAGGAGAGAATACACGTTAAAAGTGATAGGTCTTTTCGTCCGTTAATTTTCAAATTGGTCCTCAGTTGTTTGTCCCACAGAATCTTTGAGTTTCACCGAGTGTTCTTCTTCAATATTGCCGGCTTATGTTTGGCGAAAGGGGTATAACTTTACTTTGTTTTGTATATCTGCTATACGTAAAAGTATAATTTCTCTTTTAACACATATTAGGTGGCGATAATTATTTTTTTACTTATTTTTATTTATCAGTTAGATGTGTTGACAAGATTCTGTTCTTCAAACGCAGAGATATATCGGAAACTTAAGAATTTTTGTTTTCGTGGTGGCGATATTTGACATCCATATACTAGATAATGGTTTCATAATCAAGTGTTCTCATAAACACGAAAAGTAGGTAAGACACCAAGTAAATGGTCTGTTTTTCAACGTTTATAGCGTTTCACCACAAGAACGGTTTAAACGGCAAAAAGAAAAAACGAAAATGGCTGTCGAGGGCAAACCTATTTTTTATGACGATTGTAGATGGAAAATAGCCAAATTTTTAGCGGGGTAATTTTAAAAAAGACATTTTTAATAATAAGTACCCATTTACCCAGTCCTCAAATTAACCATTTTTCTCTAAAATGTTTGGCCAAAATACCTGCGTGGGGTTTTTATTTCGCATTCTTCTAAGTGCTTACGTTATACCGAGAAGCAATAATTCTGGAAACGCACTTAAATCTTTGCGACAAAACAAGCAAGTCCCCGATATTATCCCACTGTTTATGTTGCAACGCTATGATTCTGGAACGTTGTTTATACGTATATACGCGGCAATGAACGGAAAAATATAGGTATTCTTAAAAGCGCTGTTAAACTGAGCGATTGATAAAGACTTTAGTACGATCGTAAAGGTGATCTAGTATCAATAAATTGTCCGTCAGAAATACCAAAAATGAAATTTCGACGGCCATTACTCAACGGATACGAGCCCAAGAGAAAGAGAGAGAGAGACTGGCTTTTTTATTTGTTGTAGGGTATTAGCATGTTAAGGACGATAATGGTTTCATAAAGACGTTATGTTCTGTTGCTCGTTTAGGTGTTCGTAAACGTGCATTAATTCACACGTTATACCTTTTAGCTTCTCCTCGTTTCGTTCGTTGTGTGATTTCAACGCGTTTCCACGCAGACGACGACGTATTGTTACTACGTCTCCTCGTCTCTTGTATTGTGATTGTGACGAGGCTGCTCCAAATGAGAAGTTACGATCTGTACGCGTTGTATGTAGTATATGCGATATTGTGAAGTTGTTTGGAAGAGTTATGAGAAGCGATTTTCTTCGAATGCAACGTAGTTGATAACAAGATATAATTTAGACGCTATAATTCTGCCAAGTTCATTAGCCTCAAACCAATAGTGGCAATCTTTATGCTGGTATCAAACGACTTGATGGTGGATTGATCATTTGCAATGGATCAATGCTCAAATTAAATAAATTCGAACGTTTATTAAGAGGAAATCCATCGAAACTGCTCTTGTTCAATTTACAATTGGAATATTTTTAATATTAATTTCAATTTGAATATTGATGACATTGCTTAGAGAGCAACTAGGCTATATGGTTACATTAAGCGGTAAACCCACTGTTCGGGTTATTTTAGCGATTAGTCATGTATAGAACTGTATTTAAATTAGGTAAACACATTATTTCCGTTTTATTGTTGATATCCGCTTAGGACTAAGTTTTATTTCTGGGTTTCCGGAATTTATGACATCTTGTCATAAACCAATTAAGCAAGCAGGTAAATTGTAAACCGAAATTAGCTGAATTGTTTGAGCATTTGCTACAACTGTCAATAGAAACTACATTGTCCGTTCTTTAATCTAGAATTTCCAAGAGCAGTTAAACTTCAGGTAATTTCGGTAACGAACAAACAGTCCCTACTAATGATGGCAAGTAGTGGGGACACTTGTATATAAGAATTAGATTAGGTTTTCAAAATATAGTTCTCTGTACATACAATATTCAAAGAAGTAATCTATGTCAGATAGACCTTCACAAAGAATCTATAGTTGTTAATAAACGTATGAAGCGTTAAGTACGAAAGTGTTCTCATTTCGCGATTGTCCACCCCTTTTATTCTCACATTATAACTGATAGTTATATGGTTCCTTGAACCTCGGAATAAGAGACGAGCTACCGATAAACGCATCGGAACCGTCACGACATCCAGTCAAAACACCCACAATTATAAAAGCGTTATTAGCAAGGTTTGATGCGTTCCACTCTGGAATACTGCTCTACAGTGTGAAAGTCCATATTCAGCTTTTCACTCTGAGATGATTGAAAGAGCGCAGAAGAAGTTTATTAGCTACATCTTAAGTAAGTTCAACGTAGCTAAAGATTTATACATTTACTTTGAACGTTTAAACCTGGTGCATGTCTTAAATTTGGTTGCAAGTCGCAAAATTGCCCTATTCAAATTTTGATATCAACGTTTACGTAATCTCGAATACCTGGAGTGGAAATCCAAAAAGATGATCTTCTCGCAGTGGTTTCCAATAAAATTTCTTATGAGTATAATAAATTTAGTTACAACCGTCTTTCTAAAAGCATCGATATTTTTAAATTGAATATTACCTAGATTAAACTGTTGATCTTTACTTAAGTTAAACTTAAGTTTTTCCTTTTTCCATATCTTTATTTTGTTCTGTAACTTTTGATTTAATTTGTTTATGATCTTGCTGGGAGTTTCCTCCGTTGGTTAGATTTAAATGAATGTAAATACTGGAGAATTAGAGATTAACCTGCGAATTATTTCTGGACCTGAGTAGAGCTTTTGATTGGGTGGGCCGCTCTATTCTATTGCATAATCTAGAAGTATCGAATATTCGTAATATAGGTTCTTTCGAGAACGCTAGTTGGGATTTAATGAATTCGTGTGGTGCAGAGTATGAAGTCTTTTCAATCGTTAAAGGAATTGAATTAGCATCGCGCGATTTGTTCTTAAAAATTTGTTCGTTTGACGTCGATTCTATGAAACAAACGAAAATACAGGTAGCAACTAACTTGCAGAATTTCCATGATGACCTAACTTCCGTTCCGCTCTCTATGAATTCCGCATTATTTGACCTTAGCGCAAAAAAGGCTCCCGTTAATTGATATGAAGAAACGCCCAAAAAAATGGGACAGAGAAACTTCATAGTCTGTATATAACATGGTAACAAGTGACAAAACCAGGATATGTTTGTACTAGCCGGAAATGAAACAACGATCAACTGTTTGGCTGTTTCCAGATGAACCGAATCCAATAAAAGTTGCTCGTTCATTAAGCACTTCTAAGAAAATGATTGCGTGTATCTTTCATTACAGTGAACCTATTGCAAGTTTTGCTTTGGAGGATGGAAGAACAGTTAGTGTTGCATGGAGTACAACAGTTTGTTTGTTAAAAATCATTGGGGAAATAAACAAAAATAATTGACAATGATTGTTTGAAGGAGAAAAATATTAGATGTCTCATTGCTTTTCTCTGTTGTTCTTCTTCTTGTTGTTGTTCTTCTTTTTATTTTGCTTTACTTCTTTTTGTTTTTGAATATCAAAATTCGTGGGCGGTGGATTTTTGTCATCTAAAGCAGTCAGTGAAGACTTTCAAAAAACCAGTTTCGATAATATCACATGATTTTTTTTTTGTATTAGTAGCCGATGGAACGTTTTCTAGAGCAGCCATATAATGCACCGACGAATTGCTAAGATACTGTGGCTTAGTGTACTGAATGGGAGATGGGAGATGTTTATTTATTGTTGTTATTCTGAAAATTACACAACGCTTCTTTTGCAATATTTGGTCAGAAGTCCTAGCGACGGTTGAGGACTCCGCTGCTGTAGAGGTCGGCGATGCAGGTTACACGATTTACTAACAATTCAGGCTACCACCTCCAGGGTTTTCGGGAGATTCTTAAAGGAAGAAATCCTTTCGGACGTTGATAACGGCACACCGGAATTACGCTTCTTTAGAAAAAGAATCCGATAGTGACAATATTGATGACGATAATGATCGGTATGATTATGAACATAATGGGGCTCTCTCTGATGTATGATATACAAAAGACGGATCTGATAAGCGATTGATGGCATTAACGACATTGAATCTTGCAATAAATATAGAATACGTCAACCCGTCGACTTTGAACTTGATCGTGCGTGCGCAAAACTAATCCTTCTGAAATATTACTGAAAACGCTATTAGAAAAACCGATATTCGTGCACATTTTCTTGTCAAGGGAAAATACAGACGCGCCCTTTATTCTAAAGAGACCAATATCAATTCAACCGCTTGATAATGTGTGCTAAATGTAAAGTGGCGCTACGGTAGAAGACGACATGTTAAAAGATGAGCGGACCAAAACGCTTAGCGGCTTGTAAAGCAACCACGAAATAAAATTAACCTAATTATAACCAATAAATAGAGAGGACAAAAGCAAGTGAAGTCATACCGTTTTTCTGTCTAGCTGCAAAACAAGTATGATTTCACTCCCTTTGTCCTCTCTACTGATAAAACTTGTATTTATTTGCATCTGATGATCATGATTTGCATCAATCGCTTTCCCTGCGCAATTTGCAACAATAGATATCGAAATCGATATCGCGTATTTACCCGATGCGCTAAAAAGTTTACAGGATCTAGTCACACGATATTCGTATAACTTATAACTGAACGTCCATCGGCGTTGTAGTTCCTCAAGACTTGCACCAGCAGGTATAGCGGCGTGCATGTGCATTACGTATAAAGCATAGTCATTATTATTATTACCCATACGCGCGTTATTTTCTTCTTTTACCCTAAATGTAGGACGCACGCTGATAAAAACCCGCATATTCGTCGCACTTACCAATTTGTTCTACTTCTTTTGAAAATATGCTTTCGCGAAAGAAGGGGGTTATTTATTGTGTACGGCGGTCGTCTAGCGGGATACCATTATTGCGCCCCGAAATTAAATTTAAAATTATTAATAATTTCGGCGTGCGCAATACCCGTCAGCTCGTAAAAATACAGTGCTTAAATTTCACCCGGCGAACTCCTTTCGCTATACCTGCATGGTTTATGCGGGAGCAAAAAAAAAGCAGTAGAGACATAGCTACGTATGTAAGAAGCATATTACACGACGAAAGTTTACACAGGAACATCTGCAATATTTCTGAAAATACTCGGTAAATATGGGATGTGCTTAAAAGTTTTTGAACTTGGTATTAAGGGGAGGAAGAGAAACAGATATCGATGTAAGTTTGCTCTCAAAGAAACATTTTGCGAGCTAACTTTCAATACTGACTAGATGTAATCGAAGAGGCCATTTTTTTTTAATTATTTATTACGTTGATTGCAACTATTTTTAATAGTTACATTTTATTTAAATCACATCAAGTTTGAAATTTCAGTGAATTTCAGAAAAGTCAGTAATGCTGCAACTGAGTTTCTGTATAAATGGTAAACGGATAAGGCGATAATCTATCAGTAATAATAAACTTAACAGAAAAAATAAATTCTTTTCTAGTAAATCCTTAGTCGTCGTTTGACGAGGTGTTGATGCGTCCTCGAGCCAAAAACAATTAGAATTGCTTCCGTGAGTCCTTCTATTGCGTGCGGCGTGTTCTCAAAAAAAAAAAACATATTTTTAGGCATGGAAAAATAAATAAAATAGTTAAAATAGTTAAATCCGCAGAACGTGGCTTACCAAAATATTAATGTACGAGGTGTATTGTTTGCAGTGTTTTATAAAAAGATTGCCATGAGTTATTACGATATCTGTCCTCGTTTGTCGTTTCTTGAATTGATAATTTTGCGTGAAGCTGGCAGCAATGGTTTTGTATCATGACGTAATGGTTTTCATTGAACCGTATACAAATGGTTTGTTCGTTAATGGGAATCATTCAGGCGGAAACAATCTTTATGTATAAGAAGAAGGATTTGTTAAGGATATTATTTTCGTTCATTTTCATTCATGGGATTTTCAAACAAATTGTAGTATTGCACTCTCACTCAATGTGATCAATGGATTTCAGTTCTTGCACAATGCGGATGTTTTTCGGTATCTTTTCTAAGAATATGCAGACAATTCTTCACCATATGACAATTAGTTTCCTGTAACACTGATCTGTACGCCTCCTCAAATCCAATGATTCATGCAAAGTGAAGTTAACGAATCTCATCATCGAATTCAATTTTCTTTACCTTCTTTGGAAAATCCGGCGAGTTCTCAATTTCTAAGCTATCTACTTTGATGATTAACTTTTGTATTCTGCATTTTTCAGATATACATTTCGCCATATGCTGCGTAAAATATAGGCTAAATAACAAGTACATACGAAATAAAAAAAAAAGCGAAATGCCATAATACCGATCCCAATCCTTTCTCTCCCTTTCCTTTTCTCTGCTTTTATTCTCCTTTTTCATTTTCGTTCGCGGTCTAGAAGATCGAGTATAGATTCCCCGAGCCTGACCTCATCATTTGTTCATTATACGCTCCTACGGTCAGTTAATATCAGAACTAATGAACATATTATTTACCTTCAAGTAACTAAATGTTGCTGTGTAAACGGGTCCTGGCCATCAGATCATTTCACAGCATCAGCGACGTGTGTGGTCCGATCTATTACATACACACGCTCCGGCACATACCAACACACATGCAGGCCACGTCGCGGCCGCGCGCGTTATTAGTTTCCCCCAAACTGACCAGGGACGGATTGCGAAGGATTTTCGAAGAGGAGAAAACTAGATGTTTGTTTTTTTTTTATTCTATAACTGGAAATATAATGCCTTGCATGATGTTTAACGACTGGATTTCTCAAAATTACAAACTTTAATATACAGTAGAAAACAGAAGAATATGAGAAGAAATACGCGTCTGCCAAGTAATTTGTTTACTTGACGGGAAGATGGGGACACCTGTATATACATTATATGGGTGAAATCGACAGCAATTACAAAGAAAACGAAATACAATGATCAGGAAGACACCAGGAACATCTTAAGGCAGCCATGGGCTATGCAAAAAACAAACATGTATCAAAAAAACTTTTAACTATTAAAAAAAAAAAGAAAGGTTTGCACTCGCTTCGCTACATCTAAATAAATTCTATTCTTGTCCTATATTTAAATATGAAATACATTTAAGATGAAGGGGATATGACAACGGATGTAAAGAACGCAGTCCAGACGGAATCGCATCATTGAAATTTGCAATGTTGTAACTGAAGGATTTTTTAAATATTTCGGAGTGATGAGCTGGAGAAGTTGAAAGCTTTTTTAGATCTAATATATATATATTACTAGAGCTCCCCAACTGCGTGGCGCATCATAGGCGTCGATAAGGAACATAAGTAAAGTACATAAAAACAAAAGAAATAAAGAATTTTAAAACGCTTACTTTTGTAATTAGCCGTATCCAATATAGTGGGTGTTAATGCACAAGGAAAATAGTATTAGTCAGCACACGAGGAGGTAGGCACATTAAAACTGTTACCGTAAGCGCAATCCGATTTCTCAAACATCTGAAGCATTAGGAATGTTTCCACAGTCGTTTCTTTCAAGGATGTTCGTCGTTCTGAAAAAATGTTTTTATATCTTGAAAATGAACGCTCGACGTCTAATGATGTAATACACGCGTAATGAAAATAATCTTTGAATTTAGTCACCGGATCAGTACATCAGTACCTTCCCAAACTTGTCTTAACCTGCTAAAATTTGTATCTTTCTTCATAACACTTTCAAAATTTCTTGTAACGATATCATTTTTTTCTGTTATTTATACAGTGTAGGAGTGTATTAACGTCATCTAATATTTGTACTGACTCCGTCAGGGACAGTGCACTATTTTGTAATTTATTTATTGCCTCAAGTACTTCTCTATCATTGTTGTAAACGGTTTGTAAATCTGCTTCAACGGAAATATCTTGGAATTTATCCTGGCTTTCCTTAATAGCCGCAGATTCGTTGGGATTGAATTGTAAGACGACTGATTTTATTTGCCGGAAGTATTTAAAATAATAAAACGCTGCCTTCAGCCATGTCCCCCAACGCGTAAGAATCGGCTCTGGTGGTTCGGGAATACCGGGACACTGTTTATGAAATTCACTGGTACGTTTGGGAGATTTGAGAAACACTCGTTTCGTATTTGTTATTAATGCATTTACCTCAGGGAAATTTGCACGAATAGTTTCAGCCGCAATATGCAGAGCATGAAGTTTACAAGTAATATGTAACATCATCCCATAATGTTCTTGAAGAGAACGACCTACACAACGCATTGTCGCGGCACCATCGGTCATGAAAATTAATACTTGAGTAGTGGCAATTTCAAATGTTTGTAAAGTATCAACGACTACGCTCTCGATAGCGTCGGCAGTACACGATTTTAGTCTTTTACTAGCTAATAAAATTCCCTTTGTAGGTTGACGAGGTTCCAGTATACGTACAATCACATTCAAAATAGAATGTTTTTTACGGTCTGTCGTTTCGTCAATACATAACCACAGTAGTTTATTTTTTATTGCAGATTTGTTTCAACTCAAAGTCTGGATTATATTTATTCCAAAATTCACGGAATGGTTTCTTCCTGAGTAAGGAAAACGGTAAATTACACGCAGTCAGCATATAAAATAAATCAATTATAAATTGAGTTGCCTCAGTCGGTGATACACCCAGTTTTTTATTTTTGTGTTGCTGACTATTTACATGTCTTCTGCGGACATATTTATCATTGCACATCAGAGGTATATTACAAATTTTACATATAATCTTACTTCCATTATATATTAAGTCAGGAAATTCTCCACAGAACTTTTTCACTTTGTCGGCCTGTGGGCGTTTCTTACTACGCGCGTCCGCCATACCGTCACAACCCGATCGCATACGGTAATAAACTACCGAAATGCGATGCGAGTTATTTGCTTATATATTACATTACATATCCCCCCGGTCACGCCCGGCGGTACGCCTTCTGACTTGCCACGCACTTTGGGGAGCTCTATATATTACGAACATCCGTACAAACAAAACATTCTTGTAAAGATAGCCAAGTTTTCCGCAAAAAATAATTTTATAGAAAAAAGCATAGGAGTGAAATCGTAAACCACCTCGCCTATCTTAACGTACGTGAAATGCTGTAATATTATCTCAACTATAAATAGATCCTAAACAGGTGTTGATCTTAAACGTTGAATTCTAGAGCTACCTAGGCAGTGGTAAGTACAACACCTAAATCTAGATAACATTAAAGATTTACGTAAGATCCCCCTTAAGTTATTATCCAAAGAGTCTCTACTCTATCCTAAGAAGGCGAAAAACATGATCTTTCAAACGTTTATACCCAAACATAAACCTACATTAGGAACATTACCAAATAATGCGAATCGCATCATCATTTGTTTTAGTTCCGATGTTGCTGATGATAGCAGCCCGAGTTTTTGTACGTTCAAATATTACAACAGAAGTTCTTTTACTATTAATTCGAAGACAAAGCTTTACGGAGGTATCGATAGGCGCTTCAAGATAAGCATACTATATAGAGTAATGGTCCAAGAATACTCCCTTGCAGGACGCTAGAGACAATTGGACTTGGAAGGAACAAATGACCGTCATTTAAGACCTGCTGATCTATCCGTCAGATGAGCATTCAGGAACTTAAGCGAATCATAATAATATACAAGGCGTTAAATTTAAAAAAGGGAACTTGTATCATGCGGAACAGATACAAGATAGATCTGTATACTTTAACAAAATTTTATGTTGTAAAACCTGTCTTTAAATATTTTTGTATTTGGAAACTTTCTCTCTAAATTGCACAAGAGAGCAATTACGTTTATACCACGAGGTGGTCACGCTGTATAAAACATTTGGAACCTTGTCAACGAAACAATATTTCCCCTTAAGAGAATTAAAATTGAAGCATTATCATCGACTTTTTCTTTATTACATTTCCGTGTACATCTTTTTAAAGACACGATATTAAATTAATCATTTTGTACATATTCTTTTAGCGTTCTTATTGCGTGAAAATAATGAACACCACCCTCCTTCTTAGCCGTATCTTTCCGAACGTACAACATCCCCTTCATTTTTCATCGAATTTTCCGGCAAATAAACCAATGAATGCGATATCTGAAAGCTGCAGCTGTAAAACGGCTCGTCCGATACATTTGTTCTTTTAATTTCATTGATAAATCGGATACGTTTCACTTCCGTCTCTCCCCGCATCACCAGATATCGAACGCCAGCGACGTTTTAATAAAACAAACTTTGAGGGAGGGTTGCGTTGACGCGATGGTCTGATACTGGAAAATGGGGGCGAAGGAGGGCGGAAGAGGAAAGAAACGGAAAGGGCGGTGGTGGCGGTGGCGCGAGTTATTCAATTTAAAAGTTTTCGGTAGTAATGCGTGACAAATCCGTAATTTGCAATCATTTCGGTTGTCGGAGGAGCGCCGCCGCTCTATCAGCTCAGACTTATTCACCGTTCGGCTATTTGAAATTCTCAAATTTCAATTATGCGCTGGGTACGAAGTGTCTACCAGTCGCCCCTTGCTCGGCGGCCCATCAGGAAATGATGTTCAACTGATGTGTTAAGCAAATAAGGCAGGAATTTAATTACGACACTTTGAATTCGGCCCTCTTTTTTCTTTTTCATTGCGGATGAATGGAGATCGTGCAAAGTGATCGAGTTAAAGGGAGGTTGATGCGCACAGGGGTCCTATTAAACAATATACCTAAGTACATTTTTCGTTCGTGTCAAATAAATGAAAAAATGTTCACATCAAAATATATAATCATGCATGTTGCAATTAGTTGTGCGATTATAAGGTGCCACCATTTTTTTTTATTTATATATTTCATTTCAATTTAACATCAACAAGAAAGTTCAGCTATATGTTATCATCCTTTTGTATAGCACGTTTATGGTGGCTTCCCATGTTTTTTTTTTTTTTTTGATTCACGACACTTGTTGAAATAATGATGTACGCCCTGATGGCGACTTGTAGATGGCTACGAGCTTCGCCTAAGTTAGGGAAATTTGTTAATAAATCTATGATTTATTTTTATGTTGCTTATCTTAGAGAATTCAGTGTTACTTGTATTTTTTCCTTAGTAACCTCAACAGTTACTGATGGAGTCAGATAAAAAGATCCAGACGTCAGAAGTCAGAAGAACAACTCCCTATTTGAATTCGTTTCAAAACGTATTCGAAGGATATTCGCAAAATTTTTAAGGTTGTTGACACTTCTTGAAGAGGTATAATCGGGCTGATATACAGATATCCAAAAGAGGACAAAAGCGAGTGAAATCGTACTTTTTTTTGCGGCGATTAGACCGACTCGTGACTATTCGTCTCATAACAAAAGGTTCGTGTTGCCTACTGGTTTCCCCGAGAATCGACAAAACATGAGTCCGTCTAGTCGCTGTAAAACGTCTTGCATATGTCCTCTCTACTCATAATATCAATCTCTACAATTTGGTCATCAGTTAATTTCTTTTTAAAACTTTTGGTCTAAACTCCCAGTATTCTAAATAATTTTTACTAATCGTCCAAGTACGTCTTTAGATGGTAATTAGCCAAATATCCTCTCCAGAACAGAGCGCACGTTTCACTTAAAATTCTTACAAATTTAATATTTGATCGATAAACACTAACATTCCGGAAGCATTTTTGAGTAGACCATATGTATAGCTTACTAACTCGTAAAAATTATTAATCAACACTTTTGCATATGAAAGAAATAAACGACAAAGTACTACGATAATTTTACTGAAATCTTCATGAAAATCAAGTTAGCTTTAAAAGGATAATTTCTAAATTTATCAAAATAGATCGATTTTACATCAAATTCATTGCTTAAAAATTAAGCGTACTTTACTTCCGAAAAAAGCGGAAGGAATAGACGTGGTTAAAAATTAGCCCTATCGGAAAAATAAGTCTGTAAATTTACATATTTGGAACCTACTTGCAATTAGTTGAGCTATCGTAAGCTTATCCTGTGACACCCAGAAAAATAAATTATTGGGTTTTCTCTTAACGTTATTGTTCACGACCGGTGTCAATTATAGTGAATTTCCGTCACACATTGCTTCCAGCTCTGTACCTCAGGGCTCCAACCTAGGTCCGCTTCTTTTGTACATTTACCTAAATGATCGTGCAAGGATTCTTACAAAAGTCGCGCGTTATAGTCTATCTGCTACTCGCTCGTTCGCTCCAAACTGGAATATACACCAATTATTTGGTACTCGTATTGTTACTACCATAAGCTTAGAGGTTCCTTGAATATCTTCCATATAAGTTTTATGGCATTTATCCTTCTTGAGGCATGGATTATACTAATTTACTTTGCTTTACGCAGTCGTCATAGAGATGCGACAATGGGAATCATCATCCTTATCAAATTAAAAAAAACAACGAGCTGATTTGTTTTCTTTGCTTTCACGTACCCTCTCGTAATCGTATATATAGAGATACTTTTTCCACGCCTACGGCACGTACCGGCATTTTATTTGATACCTAAGTGAATTATTGCAGAACAAAGAAAGTTATTAATATTAAAAGCATCGCTGACACATATGTTGAGAAATGCTAACCACAGTTAATCTCCTCTAACGGACATTTTAAGGACATTTTCTACTAATGGACACATGAATTTCCCGAATGTCTTTACATTAGTCGTACATTAATGCGTATCTCTATTTAGTGCACGCTCTTAACAACGAAAGCGAACATCGTACATAAGAATTTGCGTACAATATTTTTACTCTTTCTGCGAAAGATAAACGACGGTTATCCTTAGATATACCCCACAGCTTATTTACTCACCATAACTGATAAATGTTCAAGACGTGTTCTCTATTTTAATTTTAAATAAGTTTGTTGCATGGCTTTCAAACGTTTCTGTTTGTTGCAGCTATCTAAGTACATACGAAGAAATCTAGCCTGTTGTGTATAGAAAAACAATATTATAAATGCATCTACTGTATGGTACACAGGTCGATTTATATGTAGATATGATGTATATACGTGTTTATGTTATTTACAATATTACTTTATTGAATGGTGATAAATGTAGCCGCGGAAAGAACGCGAAGGAGCCCATAACAATAATGTTGTGTACAAACATGGAGGGGCGCGATGCTTTAGGAATAGCGATATTGAAAGACTTTTCCACTCATCTGGACACGTAACAGGCTAGACTAGTAATGAACGAATGGCTTTAGAGATTTGGCAATCTAAAATCAGAAAAAAGTCACACGAGGCCCTACAGTTAATATATATATATATATATATATATATTAATAGTAGCTATATATATATATATATATATATAGCTACTATTTTTGCCTTCAAACATCATTAGTGAATGGATAGAAGAGGTGGAGGAAGATGATGATATACCGCTTATGTAGTTAAACTGTGACACATCATTAATTAGTGAAGATGTCTGAGATAAAAATGACGACTCCTTAAAAACCGAAGACAAAGAAGGATAGTTTATAACTACAATTAAAAATTATAAAGCAATTAGTGAAGTGAAAGACTTGGAGAGCTTTACAATGAAAAAGAATCCTAATGAAGTCCAATCTGTTTCTTAAATAAAAACAGGCACTGAAAATAATATTACATAAAAAAAAATTGTCGATAAACTGGTTATTTATAAAAAATAAATTTTTGTATTAAGTAAACTATATAATCTGCAAATAAACGTTTATAAACGTAATTAGAAAGGAGAGCCTGGATTCCAAAAAAGAAATTGTTGTATCAGTTGAAGGAATTGCACACTAGCGCCATCTCCTTGAGTAGTTAGGGTAACTTAGGTTAAGTGAGTAGTACGCAGGTCGTGTCGGGCTCATTGTGTAATTGTTGATGTACTACTATCTGGTTTAATTTTGCCAATAAAGAAGTAACAAAACAAAAATAATCTGGTACCCTAAACATATTAAAAGCATTAAACACTATCGTAAGTAGCGGTTATCTAGTGTTATTATATTATATTGTTCTTTTTGTATAATTTCTGTATATTATAGTTAATTTTGTATATATTGTCGTGTTGTTCCATTTAAATTCGTAAACCTGTAAGGCAAATACAATTCATTATTGTTTATTAACTTTATTAATTCTCTGGCTAATGAAACTGTTCGCTCCTTCCTTCTTGCGGCCTTCACAAATCGTAATGCCAGGGATACCGGATCTTAATCGTAGAGATCGTTGGTAAATATTGCGACAAATTATTTGATTAAAGCATTTTTAATTAGATTCTCCTACCCATACATTGCGTGTTATGAAATTCGTAGACACGGAAATTTTGATGTTAAGCATCAAAAACTTAAACGGATATTCCTTTACAATTTTTAAATCTGGCTATCATTTTCTGGCTTATGTAGCAATTTTAAAAATTAAAAATAAAATACGTAAACATCATTAGTTTTAGACAATTGAAGATGCGATCGTTTTCTAAATGTTAATGTCTAAAGACTAGAAGGGAGAATTCGTTTCAATACATCCGCGTAGAAATGCTAGCCGTCTTCGTGTTTACGTGATGATGATCATCATTTCACAAGAATCCAGCATTCTGAAGGTAATCCACTTTAGCAAACGGTCTGTGTATAATTTTTGAATAACGATGTAAACATCCAAGACTCCATTCTGTGACAAATGAATGTTCATTTACCCAGGATGGTATTTTCAATATTCGTAATCAACATCAGCGGAGTTATAAGAATCCACATTTAATGATGCCTAGAAATCGCCAATGATCAAAAATATATAATGCTAAGTTATCTTACAATCCTTACGGTATTGTTGGAATAATTCACGGCGAACACAACAAAAGAAGAGAAAAAAGTACACTAACACGCGGACATGTTTCTACCTTCCCGGCGTCATCGGCGTGGTTTCGAGAGTACTTTTTTTATAATATCGACAATTTTTTTTTTAATATTAGAGTCGATTTATTGACTGAAGGAATGATAAGGTGACGTCAAAACTTATGTTTCACCAATGTTCTAATTACTTTGGATTATTTGTAGTTTATTCATATTTTGCCGCACCGCTTAAACGCTTCCGGAATTTACGAGTGACGCGCCTCCAAATCTCAAGAAAAAATATGATTTTTATACACGACCCACTTTGCACGAATTGTAGGAGATTACCTGGACAACACTTTCCTTAACCGTTGGATTAGCGGGAGGACCTTACCACCTCGATTCGTAGATCCGACACTTTGCAATTTTTTCACGTTAGGCCGCTTGAAAGCGTTGGTTCAGCAATCATCAGTGGCTGATATTAATGAATAAAAGAACCGTGTATCCCAAGCTACCCGACAAGTAACGCTGTAGATATTACGTATAATGTTACGTAACTCCGTTCAAGCAATAGCAAAGCGTACTGAAGCATGTTCAGCTGTTGCTGGAAGACGTTTTTCTATTTTCTATTCAATATTAAAAATGTTTGTATGCTTTATTTTTTATTCTTAAAATTACTATAAGTCATGAAATATTGGCCAGATCAAAAAATGATAGAGGAACATTCGTTTCAGTTTTTGATGCTTAATGTCTTCCTGTAGTTGTAGTCTAACATCCTATTGAAGGTGTTAGTCGATCCTTACGGCCTTTACAAATCGTGATGCTAGTATTTGTAAATATTGTGATCGGGAATTCCTGACATCACGATTTGTAAAGGCCGCCAGGATCGACTAGCACCTTCAATAGTCAGGAATAGCCGATATATTTACTAATATTTCGACAACTTATGTGATTAGGGGTACCTTTAATTATATCTTTTCATCAATATATGTTTCTGCGCCGTCCGTATTAATACCACAATTAGTCGGTCGACTACTACCTTCCATAAATGTGCACTGATGAGCTGTTACACAGCGAAACGATAGTTAATCTTCAAGTTCGTTATAATTATACGTAACATATTGCGGTCTTTACAAAAGGTAAGAAATAAAAATAAGTAGCCGATTACAAAAACCAAACTTATTTTATTTTGGCGAGAAATGTCTCATGGTTAATTCCGTCAAAGACTCTAACGATACCGGTATATAACAGGTGGCGCAAAAGTAATAATTTCATTTGGCCGCCATTTTTGCAGTTGGCGCCAAATGTCGTTGCGCTTTGACATTTACGATGCAGATATCTAGAGGATTAGTTGTCAACAATTTATGGAGCGATATATACCTCAATACCTTGAAATTATTGTCACTTCTTATTTGACAAATTTTAAGTGTGTTGTTTTAACGCAGCGTGAATTTTGCCACCCTTTCCCTGGTCGTCGTGTTCGTCCGAGCGTCTTGTGCAAACTGAGTCCTCTAGAGATGGCGCAAGAAGGAGCCGGCCTCGTAGTGCTTGTTCGAATAAGAACATCGCTGATGTTGCCGACGATGTCGAGAGAGAGAATCGACAAACATCAATGGAAAGACGCTGCACACACTTAGGCATCAGCAGACGTCCGTTGCAACGAATTTTAGTAAAAGATTTGAAAATGTTCCCTTACTAACAAACTGTTCACGAATTGCTGCCTGCTGACCGTCGGGCAGGTCGGGTAATCTCCCGTTTTGGACATTTGAACTAGCCGTCTAGATCGCTAGATCTGACAACGCCAGACTTTTTCCTTTGGGGCTTCTTAAAATCTCGCGTTTACCACAACAAACCACGAACCTTGCAAGCCGTGAAAGTTAACACTGAAGCAGAAATCGCTAATCTGGAGCCAGATGTTTTTCTAGCAATAATTCGAAATGCCGTAAAACGAGCGCAACTATGCATCAACTCGGGAGATGGTAATTTGAGCGATATAATTTCTTCCAATTAATGTCATCAATTTTACAATTTCAAATAATTTTTTTATGAAAACAGAGCTCTTTTTTTGTCATTTATAACAAAATGGCAGCCAATTCAAATTATGACATTACTTTTGCGCCACCTTATATTAAATCAAATGGTCCGGAGTTATCTGATGCATCGATCGTGAATTGTTGGAAGCACGCTAGGTTTAGCAGTTGTAGGGCGCTTTTCCATGGAATCATATTATTCCACTGATATTCGGTGTTTAATTTGGTGATATATTCTACCATAAGAAACGATTACGAATGATAATAAAGTATTGAACGTTATATTCCATATCAGAATGTTCAGCAGCAAGAACTGTTTGAACATTACTTTAAATTGCCATATACGCTTCTATTGCATCGTAAAAAAAATCACTGTATATTCTCTACAATAACTTTATCGATTTTCTATGCCTTAAAATAAGTTCCAAATAAAGACACTAGAATAACAATATGATTGCTGCTCACGAAATCGTATACCTAATATTAAGTTATAAATTTTCGATTTTCAGTTACATAATGGTTTTCTGTCGTTGGCCTATTCGACAATATCAAAACGCTATACAGCCTGTAACATCCCGCGACGACGATAGTCGTGTATAAACGAAAACTATAAATAGCATTCGTTGAAAGCTCGATGAACACCGTTACGATCGCGGCACCTCCTAAAAATAAACGCCGCGGAGAAATGCAAAACTAATTTCAATTGTTTTTTTATGGAAGTTACAGTGGAAATTGTATTACCTTTGACGGTATTCTTCCTTTTTTTTTTCATCTATCCGGAATGACATTGGTTCAAATGCGGGAGTAATTCGTAATATCGCAAGCCATAAAGCTGTATCGTTATTCAATTATTTAAAGTTAATTTCGTTGGAAGCTTCGATTCAGTTGTCTCACACAATGATTACGTTGAAAGTTATTTTATCCGGAATATTTATCCAACTGGAATTAAGCAATAATAATAAATGTTGATGTGAAACTATTGTATGTACGTGTGAGATTTGCAGCACCTTAAGTACGAGCCTTAATAACTAGAGATGACAAAGGCAGATGGAATTATTACTTTTTTGTAGCGACAAGATAGACTCGTGCCTCTTCGTCTCATAAGAAAGGGTTCGTGTTGCCTACTTGTCGACTTGTGAAAGTCGATAAAACACGAATCTGTCTAGTCTCTGCAAAAAAGGAATAATTTCATCCGCCTTCGTACTCTCTACTAAAGACTGGACAAAATCTAGTGAAATCATACTTTTTCTTGCAGCGACTAGACAGATTCGGGTCTATTCGCCTCATACGAAAGGGTTTGTGTTGCTTACTGGTTTCCCCGAGAGTCGACAAAACACGAGTCTGTCTAGTCGCTGCAAAACAACGCTTTTGTCCTCTTTACCGATAACTACATATGTGTTGTGTGAAAGCGCTGATTGGTTGAAAAGGTATATAACTTTTATTATTTTAAATACATTATGTAACAATGTTTCTAGAACATCTTAAGAGATTATTTTGTGACGAAAGAAATTTGTTTAGATAAATTATCAGATCAATCAACTTATATTTTTACGAGCCAAAACTTTTGACGATAAAACGCTGGATAATTACATATTGAATGAAATTTAGGAAATGAAAGAGAGAATCGTTACAAAAATTCTGTTTTTAATGAATTGGGCGACAAGTTTCGTGTTCAAAAATAATCCACCTTCACGCTACCTGTAAGGCCTATAAATCACGGTGTTTACAACATTGGTGGATTTCTTAACTCTAAAGTTATTTTAGACGGATACGTAAAAACAATTAAACATATTTGTTTGTCTTATTGTTAGTATAATAAAAATTATTGCGGCCATTTACGAAATTATTTCTAAGAATCTTTTTTTATTAAAAACAATTAAAACAATAATTCGTTTGAATTGAAAAGTAAGGAGATCTTACGACGTTTCGTCCTCATTGTTATGGGACATTTTTAGGGTTGTTACTGTGCATTATTCCTTTTTGGAGGGGTTTATATAAGGCTTGTTACAGATGAATGGAACGGAATAATTACGGATCATTGAACCGGAGGGGTTGTTTGGAGGTTTAGTCAGCTGAGATTTCCAGGTATGTTATAAAGAATAACCATCGTCGCCATTTAATCGATTGTTGTCTCTGCGATCTTTTGCTTCACTAATGTACACAGTACCCTACGAATCTGTTGAACACTAGGGACTTTCAAAGGATTGCGATCTTTGATGGAAAATTGATTTGGGAATTCAGAAGCGATAGAAAATTCGAAAACGACGAAGCTAGATGCCTCTTGAGGTTATCGATCTTTATGGGAACGTTCAAACAAGTCCTACTATCTGACAACCTTAAGTGTTGGTACAGATATGGTACCCCAATTCCCAACATGACTTTATACGCTTCACCAGGGAGGTCGAATCAGACGACTATCATTCTTGACAGTGACTCTCATACAGCCCAAAAACGTGGTGTTAATCTGAAAGGCCATTTCTGTATCTGAATTCATTTCGCGGGCTAATTTACACCGTCGACAGTCCGATCCGCAATAATTATTCTAGAAAAGCTACCATTAACAGCCACAACAACTCCCTTCATTTAATCGTAACTTTCGCAAGCAAGCGCGTCTGTCCTGTATTCAATGTGTTACTAATCGCTCAGCCAGACTCTTTGTAGGAACAACATAAAAACTTGTTCAAACGAAATTCAACGGCTCGGTGGCCCAGTGGTAAGAGAGCCAGCGCTTAACTGGGCAGAGTTAAGCGCAGTGCGTTCGAGTCCCGCTAGAATCAACAAATGTTCTTAGTGGGTCCGGTACACTCCGAGCTTCACCCTTTACGACGAGGGGGTGATAGTAACAAGGCAATGGAGCACTTTACACACAACACAACCTACAGACTAAAAGGCTCCTGAGGTTATGACAAGCTTGATAAAAGCTTATACACCCCGTTGGGCCGCCACCATACTAAAAAAAAAAACTCTAAGACTATTTCTAGACTGCAATCTTCCGAGTTAACCTGATTCTATGTTTATGCGGTATTGTGATCGGTTAGCACTCGTATCGCTAAGCACGGGCGCTGTACGGGTATGAGACCTCGTCCGCTCTGGCTGTCGTATAAGCTGAAAACTAGCCACCAAATCAAATCTAATTCTATGCCCACCCTGTCTCGTAAATCTCGCTGTTATAGTAGAAAAATCCATGAATTTATAGAAACCTTCAAATGTCCCAACAATTTGAATGGCTATCTCTAGTATCGTACCTAGAAGCAAACCTCTGAGTAACCTTCACGGTTGGTTTATCCGTAACTATATAGCCGAAATATTAACTGCTTAAATAAAGCATCATATTAATCGCAACATTCAAAATGATTTCTGCAGTATTTCTGCACGTTTCAGCAAATTACTTCCATGATTGATAAAGTTTCTATTCATGTCTGCGGCGTCGGGCAAAGGTATTGGTTGTTTATGCAAATTATCTTTAAACAGATTATTTCTTTTAGTGTTGTTGCAATTTTCGTTTGTGTTCATACAGGTTCACTTTTTCATGGAATGCATGTATTATTCTAATAAATCGAAGTAAATTCGAAAAATATATAAAAATATGATCGACAGCACAATCGACTAATTTAGTATTTCAAATGCGAAACTCAAATAGTCATTTAACAACAATAAGAAGCCTTTCTCTGTTAAAATATGTTCGTCGACTAGTCGTTAAACAAAAAAAAAAGCTAAAGTGTTTTACAATCCCAATAAAACACGACGTTAGAAGTCACCCTAAGTCTGAAAACATTATGACCGTAGAAAAAGCTCTCTCGACTAATTATGTGCAGAACACTTTAATTACGTTTTATTGCCCTTTTTATTGGGTCTTTTAATTATTTCCCGTGTTTAGAGCCTTCTTTAATTGCTTAAAATGAAAACAGGCAATGCGCCAAGGAAATTAAAAAAGAAATGCATCCTCGCACTCGCACACACTCTCATGCAGCACACAAACGTACAGATGCTTCTATAGGTGGCTTAAGGTCGGACAAATTCCAACCCTCGCTTAAATTAGGTATGAAAATATTTTATGTCCCTACGGACGATATAGCTTTCATGGTCGGTTCTCAGATTTAAAAATCATTAGCATCTATGATTAATAATCCGTTTAGAAGTGCGGCGCGTCGGGCTACCGTTTCGAACGTGACAGCTAACGTTGCTCTTTTAAAATATGAACGAATCTAGGAAGAAATTAATGATGTGCCGGACGATGTGTCATATTGAGTTGTCATATGGACGTTTTTGTGTTGACAAAAACGCATATTTTTCTAAGCTCTCTTGGGATATTGATGGGAGTATAAAACGTTTTGCTTTCAATATTCGACGCTTTTGTACGATACAAAAATTAATTCTGTAGTACGAGGAGTGTAGATTGTTAACAAATGAATGAACATTTGCCCAATTCAGCTAACCGTAATAATCATCACCGTCTCTGTTTCAGACGACCAATCGACGGGAAGTCCAATCGGAAGATTCCAAAAATTAAGAACAACCGCACTTGATCCCAGGAAGATTCGAAAAAGAAAGGTTCTTCCTAAAAAGAAGAACTCTTTCTTAAAAGAATGACACTGGATGACTAGTGACGCAAGTCAAGAGAGAACTACGACGTGGTAGTCCATTTGCTTTAAGAATATAGTAGATGGCGCTGCCATCGGCGGTCGTATTACATCGCTAAAATTTAACTCGATCAAATAATAGCGGGTGATTTGAAAGTAAAATGTCAACTGGGGAGGACAAAGGCGGATGGAATTGTTACTTTTTTGCAGAGACCAGACAGATTAGTGTTTTGTCAATCTCTCGTGGACGCCAGTAGGCAACACGAACCTATTCTCATGAGGTGAAAAAAAGGAATAATTCCAGCTGTCTTTGTCATCTCTAATTATAACCTTCATATTTCTTTGAAAGTAGTATATACAAGTAGCAATATAACGAAAAATACAACAAACAACCAAATAGACAACTAAAACCAAGGAAAAAATTTGACAATTGACATTACAAAAAATAATTTCTTTTACTAGTGTTTTTGCATTAGGCAGCTGCTAATAGTAATCGTCGAAAATATTGACCTATCTTGCCCAACGCTATATTCTAAAAGTGAATAGACTATACAAAACGTTATTAGGAGCGGCAGCTTAAATATTCCGAAAGTTCCTAATTATTTAATTGCCAACATTGATGACATAAATTACAATATTTACAACGTACGATGGTTTGAAATGAAATACTATGTGTCCTAGAAATCCCGAACGCGAATTAAGTTGGTAATCCGGATTTTATTTATCTACAGTTGGTGAAATCCAGTGGCGTGGTACAAAACCACGACAAGATCATATTGTTCTGAATAATGACAAGCAATAAATCAGAATGAGGTTATATTTTTACAGACTTGTTATTAAATGACAACCGAAAATGACAACTGACAGCACAATTAATCTGTTTTGTCTGACAATTACAGACAATTTATTTACACGTCTATGTACTCAGCTCAAGCAGCAGTGTCACCACCAAAAGTTCATATATTTGTAGGGATGCCAACTTAATTCGCGTTCGGGATTTCTAGGACACATAGTATTTAAACGGTCGCGGTTGTTATGGCATCTTTGTTTTCTCATTTCCATTTTCTTGGTTCAATAATTTTGCAAGAACAAAGAATATGATCCTCTAGGTCAAGACAATAAATGTATTTGTATTAAATAGTTTAGAACACTGATTTCATCAACAAATATGCATAATAGATAAATAAAATCATTATTTTAAACAATTTATAACTTTAAAGCGGTAATTAATACTTGTTGAAAATAAAAAAATACTATCTTCAGTCATTAGTAGTCAGTGTTGTGATGTGATGTGTGTGAATGATGTGGGAAGCATCGACAAAGAAAAGGGCGGAAAAATATACATATTTTGCGTAACAATAAGCGTTTACTTGCTAGTTTCCAAGCACTTTCGTTCAAAGGTTTTACAATCCTCCAAGTTTCATTCGGCCGATATATTTTGTTTGAACAACATTCGTATGTAATAATCACTAAAACATTAAGCTCCTATCACAGCATGAAGTTGCAACTCATTCGCTTCAGAATGCACAAGTACAGCAAAATTTAAGATCATGTGTATTTTGTTTCGTAAAGTTATTTTCTTTAAATTAAAAATATAATAACAATAAATTAATTTTTTTAACGCAAGAAGAAGAAATTCTCACATTGAAACATCACGTCAACATCTTCAAAAAAATATTTTTGCTTAATAGAAAAATATGTTTCTCTGCGTCTACAACGTCTGACCAAACAGCCAATCACAGTCTAGTCGGTGTATATGGATTTGGGACGCACGATTTTTTATTCTCTTCTCTTATTTTCATATTTTGGCGATGAGAAGCAGCGTTGTCGTTTAATATAAATTTTCCCCATGGTGACAAGTAACTATGTAACCTTAAGAATGAAGTGTCAGGGTACTCTGGAAGAAAAAATAAAACAAATTAGTTAGGTAGGCAATAACCTCAACTAAACTGGAACAAATAACGAAAAGAAGAGGCTAAAAACAGGACGTCCACACGGATAAAATTCATGGAAATTAAAAAAATAAATAAATAAAAATTCAAATTTTTTTTGCATTTGGCAGTCTCGCAGAGTAGCATTTAACCATAGCATTCCGGCTGTTTGTGATCGGCCGGTGTATTAAAACATTAAGTATGTTGTATTAAATTTTGACATGTTTGGCTGGTACAGTTCCCGATGATGAAAAATCCGAACTTTGTCGTATATTTGGGAAATTTATTGATTTTTTTAATAAATCTAATGTTTTTAAAAGAATTTCAAATACAAATTCAAGATAAAATTTTAGATTCTGCGCTTGTTATTTGCAGAATATAATTTTCAAGTTAAATGAAAAATGTCGATTTATTGTCTGATGAGACTACAGATGTAACAAATTGGCGCTAGATGGTAATTTTACTTACGTATATCCTTAATTAAAAATAAATATCGTTGGGCACATTATATCCTGTCAGCATCTAATCAGATCTAATCTGTCAGCAATTCCTGTTTTTTTTTTAAGCTTATATACAACGTAGAAACGTTAATTCGATTTAATCATATTATGTGACCGTTATTTCTTGGTACTGTAAATAATTTTAAAGTTATCTATAAAGTATATTTGTTGTTTATATATAAAGCACTTAGAAGACATTGACATAAAAGCTGATCACTCTTATTATGTAAACGTTGTTTTTAGTTAATGTAATTGGTTTTGAACAAGCAGTTGTTGAACAAGCGTAAATTCGTTGTGTGTGATCTATGGTAAACGTAGTCTTTTTATTCATATAAATCGCTTTGAGAACACCTACGATAAAACGTTCAAAGATTCTAAGTAATGTACGAATTGTAAAATTCAAATTTTTTCATGTTTAACATTTCTTTGTGGCTGAAATATCAATTGTACAATCTCATTCTCTAGATTTCTTTATTTTGTTTGTTTATTGTTAATATATAAGGTTCATTTATTCATGAATATAGAAGTAACGCTAACCTGCACAAAACGGGAATAAAACAATCGGACAAGGATAAATCTAAATTTTAATTAAAGAGACACGAATGACTATCAGAACATGGATCAATAAGAGATCCGGGGGTATAAAAGACGATCCTTTTCCGACAATATAGTATAAAGCATAACTGCGTCGTCGTTGTCGGACTGTGGCTTTCTATTATAGCTCGTTACATCGATCACAATCTCTGATTCGACATTTCTAAAGCTTCATTTATACGAAATCCGTTGAGTTTGTTTGGTTTCCGATTTCATTAATTTAACAATCGGTTGCTAATGGAATCGCGTTTATGACTAGGTGGAAATAATTATAGAAAAAAAAAATTTTCATATAGTTCGAATATTTCTTTATTAATCGAGTTAAAACAAAACAGCATCTGTACAAGAAAAAGTGCAAAACGATCTTGCCCATTTCTTCCGGGCACTTTTTGCAAACGAGATTCCATTAAAGACTGCAGAATACCGCAATTGAGCGGTTAAAACTTCAACTGAAACAAATTATAAAAGCATCTTTGTTATTATTTTTTCTATTACTCTAACAAAAATACAAATTATCAAATGCAATAATCGAACAAAAATTAAAATCTTCATTTATCGCTTGCATCAAATCTACAATAGCAATAATAGAACAAATATATTTGTTCTAATTTTTATTAAACCATTAGCCACTAATTAGTTGTCATTGGGACGGTTGCGGTAAACAAATAAGATGAGCGTTGATAAAGAAAGGACCGATCAATGCAAAAGCTATAGACGGATATGCTAATGAAATCGACTCCCGCATAGATTTAGCTAATTTTCTTTTCTGAAGTAGGTTCATATGTGTATATTAAGATAAGTTGCTAAGTTTCAACTCTATAAAATTTAATGTTGACGAGTAATTAATTGTTCTTGATGATCCTAGACATACCCCAAACAAGTCAAAAAAATTAATAAATATTAAATTTTTTTTAATATACAGTGTGTTGGGGGCGCCATAATTTTGTCATCAAGTATTGTCAGTATCATTCTGATGGTAACGTTTACTCATTCGCTCATGAAAAGCGTATTTAATTTAACTCCGTATATTTTAATAAATATTCCACAGCAAAAAGTTAAATGTTAAATTTTATCTTGATAGTGAGTAGTTTAAATTATAAAAATACTAATTATTTACATTTTATTTGTATTATTACACAAAATATATTTGTATATTTAATATTTAATTTAATAGTGTTAATTTTGTTACTTTGCGAAATTTGTTTTATTTTTAGTTCTCAGTTCAGAATTTTTCATCAATTAATTCGTTAACTTAATGTCTTAAGTTACAAATACAATAATTTTTGTAGGCAACCTTATGATTTATTTGTATGATCATAAAGAGTAGAAAAATTCTAAACTTAAAAATAAAAATAAAACAAATTTCTAGAAATAACAAAATTAACACTATTAAACCAAATGTTAAAAATGCCGCCTATTGGCTTCTCGGCAGCAAGATAGTCTATCTACGAATTCATCTAAAACGTTATTGGTAACATTTCGTTCTATTGCGCGAATTTCTTCTTGAATGCACTGCTTCAATTCCTCTAGATTTCCTGGTTTTGTTTCGTAAACTTTTCATTCTAAGTAACCTCATAGAAAATAATCTAGGGGTGTCAGGTCAGGGGATTTTGTTGGCCATTCTATCCGCCCTCGTCTGCCGATCCATCTTTCTGGAGAAACAGTGCGCAGAAAATTACGAACAGGAAGCGAATAATGTGGCGGTGCGTCATCGTGTTGATATCAAAAAGTATCATTTGGGATATCAGGATCGTCTTCGTTTGGGTAAGGTCTAGCCAGTGCTAGAATTAGATCATTTTGGGGAAATAAAGACCTAGAATTCTATTATGTAGTATTCCTACCCAGACATTTATTTTTTGTGGTTGTTGAGTGTGTATTTCTGCCATCCGATGAGGATTTTCCTTACTCCAATACTTGCAGTTCTGTCGATTAATTGTTCCATTTACACAAAAAATTGCTCCATCGGAAGAAACGATTTGGTGATGAAAACGTTCGTTACCATGATGCAAATTCATAATTGTCTCGCTCAATTGTAATCGGTCAGGATCGTCATCATTTAAGCTCTTGAACTAGTTGGATCTTAAAGGGATCATATTTCTCCTTTCTCAGCAACTTCAGTACTGCAAACTTACTGACATCATTATCAGCCGCTAACCTAAAAGGCGATATCTTTTCAATCAATGCCGTAAACTTATTGTTACCTGTTACTTACTTTCGAGAAGAACAGTGAGGATTTTCTTCCAAGTATAAAAGAATGTCCACCTTTTTTGTCTGCGCTTATTTCTGGACGACCGCCTTTTGGAATATTCTTAACATCTCCCGTCTCCCTAAATTTATTTGGATGTTGCTAACTGTCGATTGCGTAACAGTAGTGCAAGGGGGACATTCAGGGGACGATTTCAGTAGTTTGTCCGGCTATAGATTTTCTGCCCATGCCTTTATTTTTTTATGATCTTTAAGTACGGTGCTGACCCTCTACGCCTCTGTTAATTTTCAAAATTCAATACCTCAGTTAAAAGCCTCCGGTAGTTGTAAAAATGATCCTATCGCAATTCTCCCCGTCCGCAAAGAAATAAATTAGTTAATATGCCAATTATTAAATCCGATCAAATATAAAACGTTGTTGGCCGTTACTTCGTGAAGATCTATGATAAAATAACTAACGTACTTTAAAAACTTAAAATTACAATTTTTTTACTTTCTTACCAAATGTAATAAAATATTTGCATTTTCGCAAAGATGTATATCAAGCTTGAATAACAGATGTATAGTGTCTTCCCAACATTCCCACATCAAAGTTTGTTTGCTTAACGAAGCTATAACCGTTATGTTTACAGCATCATCGAAACAAATGATGGGCAAGCACGGCAATTGTTTGCGTCACGTTTTCGCTCGTCATACCAACGTAATATTTTATTGTCGTTTCGACGATGTCGTTGTAATAAATCCTAATCGAACCGTCGAACGGATGGTGGAATCAATGGAGGAATAGTTAATTGTGTTTATTTATATCGGACTTGATTAATAAGAGGAATTAACCTCGAGCGCATAATAGGTCGAAGTTGAACCATTTTTCTTCATGAACTGTCTCTCGTACGTTCCCCGGACGCAGGCAATGCATCTTCGGAGATCTTAAATCAAAAAATGACTTGGCGTATTTTTATTAGTACCTATTATTTTTCAGTTAATTCTTGGACCCACATACTTCATACAATGTACGAACTGACAATCTGCCGTCTGTACAGTAATAGATTCGTGTAATAGGTTCATCGAGATCGTTTATTACTTTTAAATGACACTACGAGAACAGACGATAAATAAACTCGTTTGTTTCTTTTTTTGCGTGTATTGAGTTATTACGATGTAATTTAATAATTTGAAACACGATGTAAATTAATCTAATTTCTTCACGTGTAGGTTTCCATCATATAGTTATATGTATAACTCATCACGTTTTGCGAAAAAAGAGTATCATTCAAAAATGTCCGTAAATGTTATTCTTGTGTTGAATAATAAGCACGGTTAAATTTTGTTTGGTATTCTTTCCAAGCTATTTAGGGGTATTTTTCTGGGTTGATTTAGCTATTATATCTATGTTCCATGCACACAGAAAAATAATTTCTAGGACCAAGTGAGAATTCTTTAATTGAAGCACCTCTCGTGTTCCTATCTAAGCAAATAAATAATTATATAAGAATAATAATAAAATATAATAATAAAATAATAATAAAAGAAGAACGTTATTTTCTCAAAATATAAATAAATTGGTTTCTTGTGTGAAGAAAGTTTATATCCTTAAAGATAGGGAAGTAAGTTACTTGAAGGAAGCCAGTAAAAACTGTAATTCCAAGAAATTCTACCGGTTTAATTCGAACATTTGACAAACTTGGTACGAAAAAAGTTATATATACAGGGTTACCTGTAAATAGCACGTAAGCTACCGAAATCTGAAGACTACCTATCAATGTGTTACTGAAAATTTAAAAAGAAATTTATTTGTAACATATACATTTTGTTCAAATTTTAGGGCCCAAAATGCAGGTAAAGCCGGTCCGTATCTTTGTTTCTCCTATATTATACAAATACCGCTGATGAA
The DNA here is from genome assembly GCA_020654165.1 of Oryctes rhinoceros. Classification (NCBI taxonomy): domain Eukaryota; kingdom Metazoa; phylum Arthropoda; class Insecta; order Coleoptera; family Scarabaeidae; genus Oryctes; species Oryctes rhinoceros. Next base: position 42,028 of record JAIOKQ010000372.1, read on the forward strand.
TCAAAGTTAACCCAGATGCAAATAAAAATCGATAAAGCATTGTAGATGCTATGAATAGTGAATAGTCTATTGAAATGCATTAGTCTGTCGTACAGCTGATGTCGAAGTGTTTATGTGTTACATTGAATATGCCGATAACCATATGATTTGCGTTCTTAATGTTTAAAGTTAATGCATCCGAAATGTCGGGTTTTGAGTTACTTGTAGTTATACATTCTTTTTCTTTTTATGAAATTTGTGGTGGTCCTAACAAGGACTGATCTAGGCGAAACAGGACAAAATAATTTATTAATGTAAAAAATGTTCGAAATGTCCACCGTGAGCTCTAATACAAGCATCAATTCGGCGACGAAAGTTATTATGCACACGAGTAAAATTTACCATGTCTTCGCGAATGCGTTGAGCTGCAACATAAATGCGATTTCGCAGATCTTCGACATTTTCAATATCAGGGCGACGATCATATACCAAGCTTTTCACAATTGTCTCGGATGATGGATGCCGCCGATTGGGAAACCGTTCCGCGTACAAATTTTCTGCCGCAAGACTATTTTGTCCTGTTTCGCCATAAATCAAAATCATATCGGTGTATTCGATATTCGTATAGGATGCCATTGCCATTGCGTGTAATGACGGTGAATGCTATGTGCATACTAAATGGATATCCGAACGCTGCTTCAGCGACTGCCGGTGATTCCCATATGTTAACTAAGACAGAGTCGGACTCGAATATAGAAAAATCATTTTCTCGCTACTACGTGCACATAGAACCATAATATTTTGTATTTAGGCATTACTCATGCGTTTCTTTCACCTAATTTTTTTCGTACTATATCCGAATAAGACTGTATATC
>JAIOKQ010000373.1:0-40316 GCA_020654165.1 Oryctes rhinoceros
ATATATATGACTTTACGTAATGTCTACAAGAGATTACGTGTTACAACTTTACGGTATGTGAACTATATCAATTAACCGGCGATCTACAAAGTTGTATTTGGGAATTAGCATAATAAAAACATATATATAAGGAACGCAATAGTTGCCGCTGAAATGGAGTTTAGAAAATAAAAATACCATTCCATAAATAGTGATACGTACGTATGTATGCACATTACCATTTATATTTACATATACTTACATATAAAACGAATAACCATCAATAAGTGTAGCTATTAATCCCATTAAAGTTAAAAGACATTTTTAATTACGTCTTTGTTGCAAGCATATCACCTGCCACCCCAATTTGTTATTAAGATCTCTTTATTGTTCTATTATATGTCCTTTACAGACTACAAAAACAATAAAGTTTTAATTTGGTCTTTAAACTACAGCTTTTTTATGATTATATTGCCTCCCCATAAACCAAGAGAAGACAATTTTAACCAATCTTCGTCGACCGTAAATGTTTTCGAAGCATGTCTCAATTAAGAGGAAGAGTTACACGTTGACAAATTAAAATTCAAAAATGTGCCCTGAGTGGATCAATCAAACGTCACCCAAAAAACAGTTGCCAGAACTCTGGAATTAGTAGAGCTCCCCAAAGTGCGTGGCAAGTCAGAAGGCGTACCGCCGGGCGTGGCCGGGGGGATATGTAATGTAATATATAAGCAAATAACTCGCATCGCATTTCGGTAGTTTATTACCGTATGCGATCGGGTTGTGACGGTATGGCGGACGCGCGTAGTAAGAAACGCCCACAGGCCGACAAAGTGAAAAAGTTCTGTGGAGAATTTCCTGACTTAATATATAATGGAAGTAAGATTATATGTAAAATTTGTAATATACCTCTGATGTGCAATGATAAATATGGCTGTAGAAGACATGTAAATAGTCAGCAACACAAAAATAAAAAACTGGGTGTATCACCGACCGAGGCAACTCAATTTATAATTGATTTATTTTATATGCTGACTGCGTGTAATTTACCGTTTTCCTTACTCAGGAAGAAACCATTCCGTGAATTTTGGAATAAATATAATCCAGACTTTGAGTTACCGTCGGAAACAAGCTTAAGGAGATGTGAGCCAAGTGTACGTACCGAAATTGAAAACAGGATCAGATCTGCAATAAAAAATAAACTACTGTGGTTATGTATTGACGAAACGACAGACCGTAAAAAACATTCTATTTTGAATGTGATTGTACGTCTACTGGAACCTCGTCAACCTACAAAGGGAATTTTATTAGCTAGTAAAAGACTAAAATCGTGTACTGCCGACGCTATCGAGAGCGTAGTCGTTGATACTTTACAAACATTTGAAATTGCCACTACTCAAGTATTAATTTTCATGACCGATGGTGCCGCGACAATGCGTTGTGTAGGTCGTTCTCTTCAAGAACATTATGGGATGATGTTACATATTACTTGTAAACTTCATGCTCTGCATATTGTGGCTGAAACTATTTGTGCAAATTTCCCTGAGGTAAATGCATTAATAACAAATACGAAACGAGTGTTTCTCAAATCTCCCAAACGTACCAGTGAATTTCATAAACAGTGTCCCGGTATTCTCGAACCACCAGAGCCGATTCTTACGCGTTGGGGGACATGGCTGAAGGCAGCGTTTTATTATTTTAAATACTTCCGGCAAATGAAATCAGTCGTCTTACAATTCAATCCCAACGAATCTGCGGCTATTAAGGAAAGCCAGGATAAATTCCAAGATATTTCCGTTGAAGCAGATTTACAAACCGTTTACAACAATTATAGAGAAGTACTTGAGGCAATAAATAAATTACAAAATAGTGCACTGTCCCTGACGGAGTCAGTACAAATATTAGATGACGTTAATACACTCCTACACTGTATAAATAACAAAAAAAATGATATCGTTACAAGAAATTTTGAAAGTGTTATGAAGAAAGATGCAAATTTTAGCAGGTTAAGACAAGTTTGGGAAGGTAACTCTACTGATCCGGTGACTAAATTCAAAGATTATTTTAATTACGCGTGTATTACATCATTAGACGTCGAGCGTTCATTTTCAAGATATAAAAACATTTTTTCAGAACGACGAACATCCTTGAAAGAAACGACTGTGGAAACATTCCTAATGCTTCAGATGTTTGAGAAATCGGATTGCGCTTACGGTAACAGTTTTAATGTGCCTACCTCCTCGTGTGCTGACTAATACTATTTCCCTTGTGCATTAACACCCACTATATTGGATACGGCTAATTACAAAAGTAAGCGTTTTAGAATTCTTTATTTCTTTTGTTTTTATGTACTTTACTTATGTTCCTTATCGACGCCTATGGTGCGCCACGCAGTTGGGGAGCTCTAGGAATTAGTAACAGGATGTGAGGTAACATACTGGTAGGGATTATTAAAAAAGAACTGTTAACAAGAATACCTCAAATGTGATTCTTTTATGATAAACGGTAAAGCAGGGTATATCTGTGAAAATAAATTAAAAAAAAAATCTTCCCGGTTTAAAAATATAAAACTAGAAAATTAACAGGTTGTAGAGTTATGATAAGTAGAGAGGATAAAAGCGGATGAAATTATTACCTCTTTGCAGAGATTAGACAGGCTCGTGTTTTATCGACTCTCCAGTAAAGGAAACCTGTAGGTAACGCGAATCCTTTGTTGTGAGGCGAATATACACGAGTTTGTCTAATCGCTGCAAAAACAGAATAATTCCAGCTGCCTTTATCCTCTTTAACGATAAATATCCTTTTTCTTTTTAATTCAGTTTTATTTCTCAACGTACTGTACGTCTATTCTTTTTTCCGAGTAATACTCTCATCTCCTTAATCCGTCGAAATAGCGAAGTTGCTGAATAGTAATAACATATTCACAAAAATATGCGTTAGAGCTTAGGAAATAGAAAAAAAAAGTCACTTGAAACGCTGGTGAATATGGTCGATGATCTATCTTGCCATGTCAACAGTCGCCATCATCTATCCGATTGATGCACGCTTCGCAGTCTATTATTTCGACTGGTGTATTGGTTTCAGGAATATACTGACGTATTTAACTTTCTTCCACAGTCAGTAATCTACGCTAAGAGTTTGACTTATTTTGCTTAAACTCCTTCCGCATGCTTTGGAAATGTCCATTTGAATGAATGTGTTTTTGGTCCTAAGTGAGCAAGCGCGGTTAGCTCTTTCATGGCAAAATTTTTAGTGAATTTGTGATAAACGCGTCGATATGTCCACAGCCTTTGCTATTTATCTAATCTTAATTCGACGGTCGCCTAGTACCAATAGGCGAATTTTTCCGATGTTGTCCGTAGTGGTTGCAGAGTTTGGCTTATCGCCTGTCAAATGCAAGGATTTAATGACGGCTCGATATTCGATCTTTTCAATTTTTACAAAAACATCGACTAATACAAGCGACTATTAAACGATTAAGCATCTTTATTAAATTGATTAAGCGACTAAGCACTAAGTATCTTTCAACGCATGCCCAATTATGCTACCGGAATATTTTTGATGAGAGACGCTGGCGCTGGAGGACTTTCCAAACTACTCTCGTAGGATTATTTGTCAAGGAACAATTTCCGAAGTAATTTCATTATTATTACGTTAAAGATACATAAGCAGTTATTTACTGCAAGATCAATTTCTAATTTTTGCCTATGTAAGCTTGTAAATTCAATAATATGAGTTGGAGAGGTTTCCGATTCATAATACGATCAACATCGCAATTTGAATTTCTCTCGATCAACGTAAACTTAACGCCAGCCAACGCACACGTAAACGGACGCGTCTGATGACGGGTGTATAAATGAGGACGGACATTCCGAGAACAATGTCCGATTATGCCGATTCGCGAATAACGATGCAGACAACGGGAACGCATTCTCCTCTTCGGATACTGCTATACACACGCATGCATACTTACACACGTACTTATAAGGCCCGGCGAGGCAGCGCGGTGGTATATTACGTTCGCTCAATATATAAACAGTGACCCGAACCTGGAGTTCTGTTGACCAGTCAATTAAATAGAATTGGTGGCTGCCATATATCAACGAAGGGGGACCTCACACTTAGCGCGCATATAAATAATGGATCGCGACGTTAGGGTGTATCCAAGGGTGGACGGCTACCGTTTTCGTGTTTATGTCTTTTCGGTACCGACATTGTGAATATACCTTACGTCATACTACGAATACAGTGTGTACGAAAAGTCAGCAATACAGTATGTCGGGATTAAATATTTTCATGTGTTTTGCTTTCTTTTTTAAGCGTCGCAATTGTAGTTGCAACCCACGAGGTTTGTCCACAGTTAAACGAGCACTCACACTGTTGCAATTAAATGCGTTTTATGTGGTTTGGACAAATTTGGAAACGAATAGATTAAAAATAATAAAGCGGCCAATCTTCGACCACTTGATGTAAAATTAAAATTTGACAACACTGTTGAAGTTCCCGATACATCGTGACAAAAAGTAGGCGATTGTACGTATTGAAAACTGACTTAAATTGGACTTGGCGCCTGGTTTCCAGTTTACGCAACGATGTACCTTAGTGGCCTCTGACACTATCACCCAACTCAAAAGCGCGGTATTATCAATTCTCTTATCCAAAAGGACGATCTATGCTGGGTAACGTAAGCTCATCCTGTAACACCTTGCCATACCTGACATTTGATGTGATCTGCTAATTTTCATTTATACGGATGACATCACCTGTCATTTTACGACTACGCAACCGACACCAGTCGAAATCGAGACACTGGCAAATAGTGCTGTCAATAAGTTATATAAATTGATTTTGCGCCAATAAATTAAGCCAAAGAAACGCTTTGTCTGCTCACACGCGGCAACGCATGCAAAATGTACACGCCTCATTACAATTCACGATAAACCATATCACTCTAGCAGAGATAACAACATTTCTCGATGTACGTATTCAGAATAACTCGTTCCGAGATGTTCAGCGCGGTCACATAGTGAAAATGTTAAGTACCAAGACGTCTTTGTTTCTGAGCTTAAATGATCAGCTTCTATTACGTACGTTGCTTATCTTGTACTGCGCGGAAGTACAATTGCTGTTGGAATATGGGTTACTCCTCTGGGGAGCCCTTCACGCTACTAAAATATACTTCATATACTACCAATAACCAACAATCATCAAGCCGTGGTTGGTTTGTGATCGGATGCCTTCTTGTTAGATTCAGCATACTCTACGTCGGTTTAGATATACAAAAACTAGCTTGAAAAACTGCTGAACATTTTTAAAAATATCCCAAGAAGCGACTTAGAAAAAAAAATGTCGCAAAAGTACCTTATAAATAGCCCAAATTGCGACAAGTAGCCCAATCTGCCAACTCTATAACGCAGTATAAGTTATTGTTCTAACTTTTCCATTGAAACATGCAACTCCTGCTTGGAGCATATTTTGAGTACTCTAGAATTACGCCATTGGATGGCTCATAAAATTAACAAATTAACACTGCAACTTCAACTTCATAAAACTGCAATGTTTAAATATGTTAACATATTTAAATGTTCAAGAAATTTTGTGTAGAAATAATTTGTAGGAAAGAGAGTCGAATCATACGTAATCAAAGAAAAAAAAGAGAACTTTCAAACAGGATGTTCATCGTACACCTGTTCGAGATAGGAATTCGTGTGATTTAAGGCTATTACAAGACCCGTTATTAACCCTGTTTGACCGTTAATCGAGTTAGATCCTATACGAACACAATAAAAGATCGACTTCGTCTTTAAGTAAACTTGCTCAAACAGGATAACCTCGTAAATCGATAGCGTGTGGGCGTACTAGGTTACGTTGATTTTATGGGAATCTTTCCACATAATCGAAATGGTTAGACAATTGCAGTTCGACGTATGTATAGAACTGAAAAGAAATTTTCGACCATTTTTTTTATGATTTACATAAATTTTATGTGAATTGTCAATCTATTGTATCGTATCGGTTTAGTTTACAACGAATAATTATTAGTTTATGGCACGTCGTACTTGAGGCCCCTCTTATTCTTTTTTGCGATATACACTCCGCCAAAAAAGTATCGCATAATTTAGTGTTGAATCATAAAAGTATCGCATAGTCTTTGGTTGTAGCATAAAGTTGTAAATATACTTTAATGCGCTCTAAGATATAATTTCTATGATTGTTTAAATAAAATACAGGCCAAATAAAAACAAGAACTCGTACTTGAGATTTTTATTAAAACAAGAAATTATAATTTTGGAAAGAAAAATGTCATAACAGTAGCTTTTAATACTGCGTATTGCTACCTCTGGCTCTCATGACCGCTCGCATACGGTTTGGCAGAGATTCGATTAACCTCCGTATATAAGCCTGATCCAAATTCTCCCACTCGTCACGGAGAGCATTTTCTAGTCCATGCAGGTCCGCTGGGGTAACATTTTGGGTTCATGTCCGGAGTTACCGCAGGCCAATCTAAAACTGGAATACCAACATCGTTAAGGTATTCCTGGACGATTATGGCAACATGCGGTCGTGCATTATCGTGCATTAACATGAATTCGTTTCCTATAATTGGCGCATATGGTACTACATGTTCTTCTAAAATGTCCGTTATATACCTGTGGACAGTCAGTGTACCTCTGTCTACTGGTATTAACTCTGTACGACCTGTTAAACAGATGCCTCTCCAAACCATAATAGAGCCACCGGCATAATTAGGTCTAGGTCTGATATTACACTGCGAGTAGCGCTCACCGTCTCGTCTGTACACTGAGATACGCCTATCTGAGGTGTAAAGACCAATTCTTGACTCATCTGTGAAGAGTATATTGGCCCGGTCATTAATATTCCAATTTACATGTTCTCTGGCAAACCTTAAGCGAGCTACTCGGTGGTTCCTAGTGAGACGAGGGGCTGTTACAGCTACTCTAGCTCTTAATCCACTCTGTCGTAACCTATTCCGAATAGTTTGAGTACTCACACGAATATTTCTGACTCTAGCCAAGTCGTTCTGCAATTGTCTCGCAGTGACATGTCTTCGACGTAATGCTTGTAGTAGTAAATAGCGGTCATCTTGGCGAGTAGAACATCTTAGACGAGCTGGTACAGGTCTTCTACTGTAATTGCCTGTTTCCCTATATCTGGCTAGGGCTCTAGAAACACTTGACTGATTGATGTTCATCAAATTAGCAACGTATGCTTGAGATCGTCCATCTTCGATTAAAGCAACTATAGCAGCCACTTGTTCTGAAGTTAAATTGCTCGTTTTAGTTTTAAAAGCGTTGGTACAGAACTCTGACTTCGCACTTTAAACTTTGTCCGTATAGGAAGACTTTCAATAAACAACTGAACAAACCTTACACATATGCATTTTTCTAAATGTGTTCTTTTAGAAAAAAAAAAGTAAAAAAGCTATGTTCCATGATTTTGTTAGTGTTTTTATAGTTCACACACACGAGGCAAACTTTTTGTGAACGTATAAAAATATCTTGGTTTATAAATGTCCTTTTTTAGTTTATGCGATACTTTTTTGGCGGAGTGTATTAACCGACATCGACGTTCGAAATTTGAAAAATCCGAAAATAGCTGAAAATTATACAGGATTATAGGATACAATTATGCAGGATGTGTCAACATACAGTGCCCCGATGAAATAATGTACAATATTCAAAAAACTTCGTTATTAGTGATAAATTAAAAGTGATTTGGTTTGCGTAATAAACAAGATTATAACAACGGTTTTCTTGAAGATGAAATTTTCACGTTCGACGTAACAACTAAAATAAATATATTTCCCCGACAAAAGGCCGGTAAATAGTATTCTACCGTTCAAAATTAGAATAGAATCAATGTAACTAAAGTTATAGTCCGTTCGCACGTGAAAAATCAGTATCGGGTCTTATGGAGTATTACCCTCTCTTTCCATTGTCAGGGAGCTGTGTATATACATCTCTTTCCAACTCGACCAGAGTTGCGCTATTTTTGTACTAGTGACTTTTTTGACAGCTGTATAACCCATAATTCTCTCTCCGTATGTAATGAATAATAAATTATTAATAATAAATAAAAAAAAATAAATAAATAAATAAACAATTCACTTAATTTCTGTGCTTCCATTGAATTTTTGTCTGTTTTGTGTGTCTTATTTGACAACCGTGTCCACGATTCCCATAAGAGCTGTACTGATTTTTAAGGTGGACGAACGGACTACAGTAGATTGTGAGCGAAACAATTGCTATCTTCATTTCTTAACTGGAAAGTACGAGGGAAGTTCGATAATTACCGAGTTTCGGCAAGAGATGGCGCTATTAGAATTGAAATAACTTATACAGGCATCTAATACGTATTTTAATCGTAAAAGTGATTTTTCCGTGGCCAAACAGCGTTAAATAAGACCAAAATTAGTTTATCAGCCATCGAAATCATGGCCACAACGTTTTGGGATCTCCGTCGATTACCATTATATGTATAGGCAAATCGATTAATGGCGACTATTATCAACTTATTGGATCGTTTCACCAATGTTTCTTAAACTCTCACTGACGACTTGTGTCTTTCTTATTTCCGTATATGCAAAAAATTACTCGGCGGAAACAGATTTGGCTGAAACAATGAAGTAATTATAGAAACAAGTGCCTGTTTTGCAGACTTGAAGAGAGATTTTTTTTATGGGATGCAGAAGATGGGAAAACGTTAGACTAAGTATATCGACTTCAAAGGAGGACTATGTTGAAGAAAAACATTAATCTTAGACATTAAAATATCTTTTTTTCTTGCCAAAGTCAGAATTCTCTTTGCTATATACAGGTGTCCTGTGAGGAACTGCATCGACCGATATATGAAGGAGTTACATTGAAAGTATCTTTACTTTTATTGGTTATTGGTGAACGACGTGTTTCGGTTACATATGTAGGTAGATACGTAACATTCTGTGTATTTCTCTAATCTCCTCAGGAAAAGAATTGCCTTCCGCTCACATACTATAGCTGGACACGCTGCGCATTATGCACGCAAAAGGTATTTAACGATATGTAACATAGTTCTTGTTCTTCTTTGTTACGATAAACCACCATAGATGCGATTTTTGCGATGATTTGTTGGAGTTTTAGTCAGTATAAATAAAGGTTCTTATTACGATCATCTTCACGTAGCGCTCACAAAGTAATTCTTATTCATCATTATAGAAGCAAAATTGTAGAACGAATAGCGCGTTGAATCGAAGGAACGATCTCATCAGACAATACAGGCAAGACGGAATTCGAGACTCATTAATTAATAAGAATGTGAAAAAGGTATATGGTTAGCTTATAGATGGGAGAAGCGCGGAGGGCATGCATACCTAGATTCACGCATACATATGCGCTATACACATCGGGAACCCCTATTAAGAAGGCATCTCAACAATGTAGATCAGTAGCGTCGGCGGTGGGACGGTGTCCTATTGACAAATGTCCCGGCGAAGCTCGTCTTGGGTGGTCGATCGTCACACCGCACTGCACTGAGCTACGCCCAACGATATTCATCGTCTTCGTCTGGTCCCGATGGTAGTCATAGGATATATGTACGTAATACTAAGAGCGAACCGTATTTATAGAAAGCGCAATCGCCACGAGAGGAATTACCGTCATTTAGTGCCTATTAAGCTCGCTTTGCTTCTATACGATTTAATTTTCCTAGACTCGCACATACGTATTGCATATATTTTACTTTATTTAAGTCTTTGATATGAGTTTTTTTTTTTTTTTTTTTTTTTGAGCTATTGACACCGTATCATATATTCTTTGTTTTCATTAGTGCAGATGTACTTCACAACATGTGTGTTTAAACCAAAAATATACAGGGCGTCACAGGATGAACTTATGCTAGCCGTATCTCAGAAACTAAGCATATTAAAAAATTGTAAATTTTCGGGTTTACCTTACTCAAAGCGGCTAGTTTTTAGAAAATATCGATAGGTTTATTTAACTTCCGGCTTCAGCGGAAGTAACGTGTACTTAATTTTCGTCCTAATTTTTATAAAACAATTGAATTCGGCGATTGATTTGATCGATGTATCCTCGGTAAGTCTAAACATTACCGTTTTCAAAGTAACTTGATTTTTATGAGGATTTCTTATTTCCTCGGTACAAAATTAGTGTTTATTACAAATTAGTGAGTTTTCGTACAAATATCATAGAGGCTGTCAGTATTTATCCATCAAATACGTTAAATTTTTATCTAATATCTATGTCATATTAAATAGAACCTCCCGCATATTTTTATTGTAGTTCAGAAGATGCTAAATTCTCTATCACATGATTTCCATTTCATTCGTAAAATGAAGATTTGGGCAATTAATCTATTTCTATTATTCGAAAGTCCAGCAATTAGCCATGATCGTCTAACATCAATTTAGCGTATATGCTCAAATCTAAAGAACGTAGGGGCCACAACTATGGACTATTTCGTTTATTATCTATTTTCCTTTAAATAGTCTCTCCAAAGACACAGACATTTTCTGAGTTGATGAACCATTCATTTGATATCCAGCGGCAACAAACTGAACAACTAACAATATATCAAGTTCTTCTTCGGCAATATTCTGCAATATATCTTTCGCCATTTAGATGTAATACAGAGAGAAGCATGTCGAAACTTGCAGTCCATTCGATTTTACATGAATATTTAGGTGTTTTCGCCCAATCGCAAAGAAAACTACCCAATTGTCCAATGCCAACTCCTATAAGGAAATACTTAAAAATTCGGCAGAGGTCTTTTAATCCATCATGCCTTGGAGGATCGAAGAGCAGTTAATGCTGTTATTTGTTTGCCAGAAGTTATTGGGAAAAACATCGGCAACGCGGTATGATTCTTCATCATGACAGTGCCAGTTTTAACAGAGGTCGTCAAAGAATTGATTATTTCAAGAAAAGAATCATTAAATTAAGATACTGTTGTTCGTATTTCCATGATTTACTGCCTAAAGACTTCATTTTGTTCTCGAATATCAAACAAAAATGTGTGGATAACGACCTCATGCAAAAGTATATAATTTTAGGTTGTTTGTTTGTATTAAATATTTCTCTTTCATTAGAGAGTAGAATCATCTGTGGTGTTGAGGAGATTCATCAGGATTGCGAGAAATCTGATCTCATGACTAGAAGATCAAGACCCGGCTGAGAAAGAGGTTCCATGCAAAAATCACAGTTTTTTTTTTAATGGTCGGACGTTTCCCTTCAACCTCGTAAGATTGGCTTTTGTCTGAAATTACCTAGCGTGAAATAACGAGGATTGGCGATTAATCGGTAAATTGTATAATTATTAGGATTAGACGCGTTTTTGGCTCATCTAAACAGGGGAACGTGAGTTAGTTACAAAAAGAACTGCTACAGTTTACGTTGGCGATGGTATGAGCGAGAATCTTTTCACAAGCAGCCATAGACTTCATACAGAACGACTCATTGTCAGCTCACAAATATATTATGGATCACGTATTTTCACACAACCAGAACTGTTAGAGTGTATTTTTCATAATAATAATCATAGTTTCTTGTCCTATATTGTATTACAAAAAAATACGTACAGTACTGAACGGTAATTGAATACAAAATAAAAAAATAAAAAAAAAGTAAAAGGAAAGAAACTCAAAGCTCATTAATTTTTTTAAAAAATACATCATTATAGAGTGTGTCTGTTAGGCGACAAATAGAAGTGATAGGAGACAAGGATAACGGATTGGTTCGAAGTACAGGAAGAGAGAAAGTAGGAGAAGAACGTGAAGGTACCCGAGGAACTAGAAAATTCAAGGAAGAAAGCAAGTCGGCACAATTAAGGACACCACGCACCAGCTTCTAGGCAAAACGTGCACTCTGCAGCTCCAGACGAGAAGCCGCGGTGTGCATCCCATGACGATCAAGAAGAGCGCCATAATCGATGTTCCGCACTTTTCATCCATTCCATCCATCTTGATGGATAAAAATTTGAGAAATCTCTGTTGAATCTTCTTAATTTGGAGTTGTAAATAGATGTAGTGAAGTAACCAAACAGGTAAAGCATATTCAAGTTTACTTACAACAAAGGTATAAAATAAGGTTTTGAAGAGGGATATATTTTCAAAGTAATCGCAGGTGCGCATTACGCAGCCTAAAGTTTTCGATGCGGAAATACAAAGGTGGTCGATATGCGGCCCAAAGTTCAAGCGACTATCAAAAATAACTCCAAGATCGTAAAATTTATCAACTCTCAAAAGTGCTTGGCTGTTAATGGTGTAAGTAGAAGGAATTGAGTTAAATTTTCTAGTAAATGATATGTAACAGCACTTGTTCACATTGACCGGCAGCTTTGAGGAGGTAAACCAATCAGTGATCGTATTAAAATTACGCTGTAGTTCAATAACGTCATTCCAATTCTTAATAGACATAAATATTTTTAAATCATCCGCATAGATTAGAACAGGACAAGATATACAAGCAAGTGAATCATTAACGTAGAGATTGAATAATAAAGGGCCTAAATTCGAACCCTTTGGAACACCTGAAGATGGACTAAATTCGAAAAAACATAATTGCTTCTGTTGGTGAAATAAGATTTTACAAGTAGAACAAGTGATGGACTGAATCCAAAAGCAGAACATTTCTGAAGTAAAATATTGTGATCTAATGTGTTGAAAGCTTTACTAAGGTTTGTGTATATCACGTCAATTTGTCCTTGTGCGTCAAGATGCTGGCTAATAAATTGGATAATCGACGCAAGATTGGTAACTGTTGATCTTCCTCGCACGAAAACATGTTGGTAAGGTGAAATATTGGGTTTCGTGTGAAAATATATGGTAGAAAATAAAACAGTTTCATTTTGACGTGGAAATTAGACGATTCAATTGTCCGACTCTCAGGCCCGACATCGAATCTCATCGAATATGCCTGGGACGACGAGCTCGAAGGCATGCGCTAGCTTCAAGAACTACTCCAGAGAAGCTGAAAGAGTTACTATTACAACGCTGACCAGCATGTGATCCTTACTCATTAACGCAAGAGGAGAGAATACACGTTAAAAGTGGTAGGTCTTTTCGTTCTTTAATTTTCAAATTGGTCCTCAGTTGTTTGTCCCACAGAATCTTTGAGAGTTTCACCGAGTGTTCTTCTTCAATATTGCCGGCTTATGTTTGGCGAAAGGGGTATAACTTTTACTTTGTTTTGTATATCTGCTATACGTAAAAGTATAATTTCTCTTTTAACACATATTAGGTGGCGATAATTATTTTTTTACTTATTTTTATTTATCAGTTAGATGTGTTGACAAGATTCTGTTCTTCAAACGCAGAGATATATCGGAAACTTAAGAATTTTTGTTTTCGTGGTGGCGATATTTGACATCCATATACTAGATAATGGTTCCTTAATCAAGTGTTTCCATAAACACGAAAAGTAGGTAAGACACCAAGTAAATGGTCTGTTTTTCAACGTTTATAGCGTTTCACCACAAGAACGGTTTAAACGGCAAAAAGAAAAAACGAAAATGGCTGTCGAGGGCAAACCTATTTTTTATGATGATTGTAGATGGAAAATAGCCAAATTTTTAGCGGGGTAATTTTAAAAAAGACATTTTTAATAATAAGTACCCATTTACCCAGTCCTCAAATTAACCATTTTTCTCTAAAATGTTTCGCCAAAATACCTGCGTGGGGTTTTTATTTCGCATTCTTCTAAGTCTTACGTTATACCGAGAAGCAATAATTCTGGAAACGCACTTAAATCGTTGCGACAAAACAAGCAAGTCCCCGATATTATCCCACTGTTTATGTTACGATGCTATGATTCTGGAACGTTGTTTATACGTATATACGCGGCAATGAACGGAAAAATATAGGTATTCTTAAAAACGCTGTTAAACTGAGCGATTGATAAAGACTTTAGTACGATCGTAAAGGTGATCTAGTATCAATAAATTGTCCGTCAAAAATACCAAAAATGAAATTTCGACGGCCATTACTCAACGGATACGAGCCCAAGAGAAAGAGAGAGAGAGACTGGCTTTTTTATTTGTTGTAGGGTATTAGCATGTTAAGGACGATAATGGTTTCATAAAGACGTTATGTTCTGTTGCTCGTTTAGGTGTTCGTAAACGTGCATTAATTCACACGTTATACCTTTTAGCTTCTCCTCGTTTCGTTCGTTGTGTGATTTCAACGCGTTTCCACGCAGACGACGACGTATTGTTACTACGTCTCCTCGTCTCTTGTATTGTGATTGTGACGAGGCTGCTCCAAATGAGAAGTTACGATCTGTACGCGTTGTCTGTAGTATATGCGATATTGTGAAGTTGTTTGGAAGAGTTATGAGAAGCGATTTTCTTCGAATGCAACGTAGTTGATAACAAGATATAATTTAGACGCTATAATTCTGCCAAGTTCATTAGCCTCAAATCAATAGTGGCAATCTTTATGCTGGTATCAAACGACTTGGTGGTGGATTTATCATTTGCAATGGCTCAATGCTCAAATTAAATAAATTCGAACGTTTATTAAGAGGAAATCCATCGAAACTGCTCTTGTTCAATTTACAATTGGAATATTTTTAATATTAATTTCAATTTGAATATTGATGACATTGCTTAGAGAGCAACTAGGCTATATGGTTACATTAAGCGGTAAACCCACAATTATAAAAGCGTTATTAGCAAGGTTTGATGCGTTCTATTCTGGAATACTGCTCTACAGTGTGAAAGTCCATATTCAGCGTTTCACTCTGAATGATTGAAAGAGCGCAGAAGTAGTTTATTAGCTACATCTTAAGTAAGTTCAACGTAGCTAAAGATTTATACATTTACTTTGAACGTTTAAACCTGGTGTATGTCTTAAATTTGGTTGCAAGTCGCAAAATTACCCTATTCAAATTTTGATATCAATGTTTACGTAATCTCGAATACCTGGAGTGGAAACCCAAAAAGATGATCTTTTCGCTTTGGTTTCCAATAAAATTTCTTATGAGTATAACTGTTTGTTAAATTTAGTTACAACCGTCTTTCTAAAAGCATCGATACTTTTAAATTGAATATTACCTAGATTAAACTGTTGATCTTTACTTAAGTTAAACTTAAGTTTTTCCTTTTTCCATATCTTTATTTTGTTCTGTAACTTTTGATTTAATTTGTTTATGATCTTGCTGGGAGTTTCCTCCGTTGGTTAGATTTAAATGAATGTAAATACTGGAGAATTAGAGATTAACCTGCGAATTATTTCTGGACCTGAGTAGAGCTTTTGATTGGGTGGGCCGCTCTATTCTATTGCATAATCTAGAAGTATCGAATATTCGTAATATAGGTTCTTTCGAGAACGCTAGTTGGGATTTAATGAAATTATAACTTGTGTGGTGCAGAGTGTGGAGTCTTTTCAATCGTTAAAGGAATTGAATTAGCAGCGCGCGATTTGTTCTTAAAAATTTGTTCGTTTGACGTCGATTCTATCAAACAAACGAAAATACAGGTAGCAACTAACTTGCAGAATTTCCATGATGACCTAACTTCCGTTCCGCTCTCTATGAATTCCGCATTATTTGACCTTAGCGCAAAAAAGGCTCCCGTTAATTGATATGAAGAAACGCCCAAAAAAATGGGACAGAGAAACTTCATAGTCTGTATATAACATGGTAACAAGTGACAAAACCAGGATATGTTTGTACTAGCCGGAAATGAAACAACGATCAACTGTTTGGCTGTTTCCAGATGAACTGAATCCAACAAAAGTTGCTCGTTCATTAAGCACTTCTAAAAAAATGATTTTTTGTGTTTCTTTCATTACAGTGGACCTGCTGCAAGTTTTGCTTTGGAGGATGGAAGAACAGTTAGCGTTGCATGGAGTACAACAGTTTGTTTGTTAAAAATCATTGGGGAAATAAACAAAAATAATTGAGAATGATTGTTTGAAGGAGAAAAATATTAGATGTCTCATTGCTTTTCTCTGGACATCTTTTTGTTTTTGATAATTCGTAGGCGGCGAATTTTTGGCACCTAAAGCAGTCAGTGAAAACCAGTTTCGATAATAATGGTTCTCAGTAACCGATGGAACGTTTTCTGGAGCAGCCATATAATGCACCGACGAATTGTTAAGGTGCTGTGGCTTAGTGTGCTGAACAGATGGGAGATGTTTATTTACTTGGCAATTTATTTTTTGTTGTTGTTCTGAAAATTACACAACGCTTCTTTTGCAATATTTGTCAGTATTTATTTGAAGTCCTAGCGACGGTTAAGGACTCCGCTGCTGTAGAGGTCGGCGATGCAGGTTACACGATTTACTAACAATTCAGGCTACCACCTCCAGGGTTTTCGGGATTTCGAGATTCTTAAAGGAAGAAATCCCTTCGGACGTTGATAACGGCACACCGGAATTACGTTTCTTTAGAAAAAGAATACGATAGTGACAATATTGATGACGATAATGATCGGCATGATTATGAACATAATGGGGCTCTCTCTGATGTATGATATACAAAAGACGGATCTGATAAGCGATTGATGGCATTAACGACATTGAATCTTGCAATAAATATAGAATACGTCAACCCGTCGACTTTGAACTTGATCGTGCGTGCGCAAAACTAATCCTTCTGAAATATTACTGAAAACGCTATTAGAGAAACCGATATTCGTGCACATTTTCTTGTCAAGGGAAAATACAGACGCGCCCTTTATTCTAGAGAGACCAATATCAAGTCAACCGGTTGATAATGTAAAGTGCTAAATGTAAAGTGGCGCTACGATAGAAGACGATATGTTAAAAGATGAGCGGACCAAAACGCTTAGCGGCTTGTAAAGCAACCACGAAATGAAATGAATCTAATTATAACTAATAAATAGAGAGCACAAGAACGAGTGAAGTCATACCTTTTTTCCAGCGATTAGACAGACTCCTGTTTATTCGTCTCACAAGAAAGGTTGCCTGCTGTTGCCTGCTGGCTTCCCCGAGAATCAACAAAACAGGAGTCTGTCCAGTAGTCTAGCTGCAAAACAAGTATGATTTCACTCCCTTTTGTCCTCTCTACTGATAAAACTTGTATTTATTTGCATCTGATGATCATGATTTGCATCAATCGCTGTCCCTGTGCAATTTGCAACAATAAGTATTGAAATCGATATCGCGTATTTACCCGATGCACTAAAAAGTTTACAGGATCTAGAACGATATTCGTAGAACTTATAACTGAACGTCCATCGGCGTTGTAGTTCCTCAAGACTTGCACCAGCAGGTATAGCGGCGTGCATGTGCATTACGTATAAAGCATAGTCATTATTATTATTAGCCATACGCGCGTTATTTTCTTCTTTTACCCTAAATGTAGGACGCACGCTGATAAAAACCCGCATATTCGTCGCACTTACCAATTTGTTCTACTTCTTTTGAAAATATGCTTTCGCGAAAGAAGGGGTTATTTATTGTGTACGGCGGTCGTCTAGCGGGATACCATTATTGCGCCCCGAAATTAAATTTAAAATTATTAATAATTTCGGCGTGCGCAATACCCGTCAGCTCGTAAAAATACAGTGCTTAAATTTCACCCGGCGAACTCCTTTCGCTATACCTGCATGGTTTATGCGGGAGCAAAAAAAGCAGTAGAGACATAGCTACGTATGTAAGAAGCATATTACACGACGAAAGTTTACACAGGAACATCTGCAATATTTCTGAAAATACTCGGTAAATATGGGATGTGCTTAAAAGTTTTTGAACTTGGTATTAAGGGGAGGAAGAGAAACAGATATCGATGTAAGTTTGCTCTCAAAGAAACATTTTGCGAGCTAACTTTCAATACTGACTAGATGTAATCGAAGAGGCCATTTTTTTTTAATTATTTATTACGTTGATTGCAACTATTTTTAATAGTTACATTTTATTTAAATCACATCAAGTTTGAAATTTCAGTGAATTTCAGAAAAGTCAGTAATGCTGCAACTGAGTTTCTGTATAAATGGTAAACGGATAAGGCGATAATCTATCAGTAATAATAAACTTAACAGAAAAAATAAATTCTTTTCTAGTAAATCCTTAGTCGTCGTTTGACGAGGTGTTGATGCGTCTTCGAGCCAAAAACAATTAGAATTGCTTCCGTGAGTCCTTCTATTGCGTGCGGCGTGTTCTCAAAAAAAAAAAAAAAAAAAAAACATATTTTTAGGCATGGAAAAATAAATAAAATAGTTAAAATAGTTAAATCCGCAGAACGTGGCTTACCAAAATATTAATGTACGAGGTGTATTGTTTGCAGTGTTTTATAAAAAGATTGCCATGAGTTATTACGATATCTGTCCTCGTTTGTCGTTTCTTGAATTGATAATTTTGCGTGAAGCTGGCAGCAATGGTTTTGTATCATGACGTAATGGTTTTCATTGAACCGTATACAAATGGTTTGTTCGTTAATGGGAATCATTCAGGCGGAAACAATCTTTATGTATAAGAAGAAGGATTTGTTAAGGATATTATTTTCGTTCATTTTCATTCATGGGATTTTCAAACAAATTGTAGTATTGCACTCTCACTCAATGTGATCAATGGATTTCAGTTCTTGCACAATGCGGATGTTTTTCGGTATCTTTTCTAAGAATATGCAGACAATTCTTCACCATATGACAATTAGTTTCCTGTAACACTGATCTGTACGCCTCCTCAAATCCAATGATTCATGCAAAGTGAAGTTAACGAATCTCATCATCGAATTCAATTTTCTTTACCTTCTTTGGAAAATCCGGCGAGTTCTCAATTTCTAAGCTATCTACTTTGATGATTAACTTTTGTATTCTGCATTTTTCAGATATACATTTCGCCATATGCTGCGTAAAATATAGGCTAAATAACAAGTACATACGAAATAAAAAAAAAAAGCGAAATGCCATAATACCGATCCCAATCCTTTCTCTCCCTTTCCTTTTCTCTGCTTTTATTCTCCTTTTTCATTTTCGTTCGCGGTCTAGAAGATCGAGTATAGATTCCCCGAGCCTGACCTCATCATTTGTTCATTATACGCTCCTACGGTCAGTTAATATCAGAACTAATGAACATATTATTTACCTTCAAGTAACTAAATGTTGCTGTGTAAACGGGTCCTGGCCATCAGATCATTTCACAGCATCAGCGACGTGTGTGGTCCGATCTATTACATACACACGCTCCGGCACATACCAACACACATGCAGGCCACGTCGCGGCCGCGCGCGTTATTAGTTTCCCCCCAAACTGACCAGGGACGGATTGCGAAGGATTTTCGAAGAGGAGAAAACTAGATGTTTGTTTTTTTTTTTTTTTGATTCTATAACTGGAAATATAATGCCTTGCATGATGCTTAACGACTGAATTTCTCAAAATTACAAACCTTAATATATGTGCTATACAGTAGAAAACAGAAGAATAGGAGAAGAAATACGCGTCTGCCAAGTAATTTGTTTACTTGACGGGAAGATGGGGACACCTGTATATGCATTATATGGGTGAAATCGACAGCAATTACAAAGAAAACGAAATACAATGATCAGGAAGACACCAGGAACATCTTGAGGCAGCCATGGGCTATGCAAAAAACAAACATGTATCAAAAAAACTTTTAACTTTCTATTTAAAAAAAAGAAAGTTTTGCACTCGCTTCGCTACATCTAAATAAATTCTATTCTTGTCCTACATTTAAATATGAAATACATTTAAGCTGACGGGGATGTGACAACGGATGTAAAGAACGTAGTCCAGACGCAATCGCATCATTCAAGTTTGCAATGTTGTAACTGAAGGATTTTTTAAATATTTCGGAGCGATGAGCTGGAGAAGTTGAAAGCCTTTTTAGATGTAATATATATATTACGAACATCCGTACAAACAAAACATTCTTGTAAAGATAGCCAAGTTTTCCGCAAAAAATAATTTTATAGAAAAAAGCATCTGACTGAAATTGTAAACCACCTCGCCTATCTTAACGTACGTGTAAATGCTGTAATATTATCTCAACTATAAATAGATCCTAAACAGGTGTTGATCTTAAACGTTGAATTCTAGAGCTACCTAGGCAGTGGTAAGTACAACACCTAAATCTAGATAACATTAAAGATTTACGTAAGATCCCCCTTAAGTTATTATCCAAAGAGTCTCTACTCTATCCTAAGAAGGCGAAAAACATGATCTTTCAAACGTTTATACCCAAACATAAACCTACATTAGGAACATTACCAAATAATGCGAATCGCATCATCATTTGTTTTAGTTCCGATGTTGCTGATGATAGCAGCCCGAGTTTTTGTACGTTCAAATATTACAACAGAAGTTCTTTTACTATTAATTCGAAGACAAAGCTTTACGGAGGTATCGATAGGCGCTTCAAGATAAGCATACTATATAGAGTGATGGTCCAAGAATACTCCCTTGCAGGACGCTAGAGACAATTGGACTTGGAAGGAACAAATGACCGTCATTTAAGACCTGCTGATCTATCCGTCAGATGAGCATTCAGGAACTTAAGCGAATCATATAATAATATACAAGGCGTTACATTTAAAAAAGCGAACTTGTATCATGCGCAATAGATACAAGATAGATCTGTATACTTTAACAAAATTTTATGTCGTAAAACCTGTCTTTAAATATTTTTGTATTTGGAAACTTTCTCTCTAAATTGCACAAGAGAGCAATTGCGTTTATACCACGAGGTGGTCACGCTGTATAAAACATTTGGAACCTTGTCAACGAAACAATATTTCCCCTTAAGAGAATTAAAATTGAAGCATTATCATCGACTTTTTCTTTATTACATTTCCGCGTACATCTTTTTAAAGACACGATATTAAATTAATCATTTTGTACATATTCTTTTAGCGTTCTTATTGCGTGAAAATAATGAACACCACCCTCCTTCTTAGCCGTATCTTTCTGAACGTACAACATCCCCTTCATTTTTCATCGAATTTTCCGGCAAATAAACCAATGAATGCGATATCTGAAAGCTGCAGCTGTAAAACGGCTCGTCCGATACATTTGTTCTTTTAATTTCATTGATAAATCGGATACGTTTCACTTCCGTCTCTCCCCGCATCACCAGATATCGAACGCCAGCGACGTTTTAATAAAACAAACTTTGAGGGAGGGTTGCGTTGACGCGATGGTCTGATACTGGAAAATGGGGGCGAAGGAGGGCGGAAGAGGAAAGAAACGGAAAGGGCGGTGGTGGCGGTGGCGCGAGTTATTCAATTTAAAAGTTTTCGGTAGTAATGCGTGACAAATCCGTAATTTGCAATCATTTCGGTTGTCGGAGGAGCGCCGCCGCTCTATCAGCTCAGACTTATTCACCGTTCGGCTATTTGAAATTCTCAAATTTCAATTATGCGCTGGGTGCGAAGTGTCTACCAGTCGCCCCTTGCTCGGCGGCCCATCAGGAAATGATGTTCAACTGATGTGTTAAGCAAATAAGGCTGGAATTTAATTACGACACTTTGAATTCGGCCCTCTTTTTTCTTTTTCATTGCGGATGAATGGAGATCGTGCAAAGTGATCGAGTTAAAGGGAGGTTGATGCGCACAGCGGTCCTATTAAACAATATACCTAAGGACATTTTTCGTTCGTGTCAAATAAATGAAAAAATGTTCACATCAAAATATATAATCATGCATGTTGCAATTAGTTGTGCGATTATAAGGTGCCACCATTTTTTTTTATTTATATATTTCATTTCAATTTAACATCAACAAGAAAGTTCAGCTATATGTTATCATCCTTTTGTATAGCACGTTTATGGTGGCTTCCCATGTTTTTTTTTTTTGATTCACGACACTTGTTGAAATAATGATGTACGCCCTGATGGCGACTTGTAGATGGCTACGAGCTTCGCCTAAGTTAGGGAAATTTGTTAATAAATCTATCATTTATTTTTATGTTGCTTATCTTAGAGAATTCAGTGTTACTCGTATTTTTTCCTTAGTAACCTCAACAGTTACTGATGGAGTCAGATAAAAAGATCCAGAGGTCAGAAGTCAGAAGAACAACTCCCTATTTGAATTCGTTTCAAAACGTATTCGAAGGATATTCGCAAAATTTTTAAGGTTGTTGACACTTCTTGAAGAGGTATAATCGGGCTGATATATAGATATCCCAAAGAGGACAAAAGCGAGTGAAATCGTGCTTTTTTTTGCGGCGATTAGACCGACTCGTGACTATTCGTCTCATAACAAAGGGTTCGTGTTGCCTACTGGTTTCCCCGAGAATCGACAAAACATGAGTCCGTCTAGTCGCTGTAAAACGTCTTGCATATGTCCTCTCTACTCATAATATCAATCTCTACAATTTGGTCATCAGTTAATTTCTTTTTAAAACTTTTGGTCTAAACTCCCAGTATTCTAAATAATTTTTACTAATCGTCCAAGTACGTCTATAGATGGTAATTAGCCAGATATCCTCTCCAGAACAGAACGCACGTTTTACTTAAAATTCTTACAAATTCCATATTTGATCGATAAACACTAACATTCCGGAAGTATTTTTGAGTAGACCACATTTATAGCTTACTAACTCGTAAAAATTATTAATCAGCACTTTTGCATATGAAAGAAATAAACGACAAAGCACTACGATAATTTTACTGAAATCTTCATGAAAATCAAGTTAGCTTTAAAAGGATAATTTCTAAATTTATCAAAATAGATCGATTTTACATCAAATTCATTGCTTAAAAATTAAGCGTACTTTACTTCCGAAAAAAGCGGAAGGAATAGACGTGGTTAAAAATTAGCCCTATCGGAAAAATAAGTCTGTAAATTTACATATTTGAAACCTACTTGCAATTAGTTGAGCTTATCCTGTGACACCCAGAAAAGTAAATTATTGGGTTTTCTCTTAACGTTATTGTTCACGACCGGTGTCAATTATAGTGAATTTCCGTCACACATTGCTCCCAGCTCTGTACCTCAGGGCTCCAACCTAGGTCCGCTTCTTTTGTACATTTACCTAAATTAATTATTATTATAAATCAATTATTTGGTACTCGTATTGTTACTACCATAAGCTTAGAGGTTCCTTGAATATCTTCCATATAAGTTTTATGGCATTTATCCTTCTTGAGGCATGTATTATACCAATTTACTTTGCTTTATGCAGTCGTCATAGAAATGCGACAATGGGAATCATCATCCTTATCAAATTAAAAAAAAACAACGTGCTGATTTGTTTTCTTTGCTTTCACGTACCCTCTCGTAATCGTATATATAGAGATACTTTTTCCACGCCTACGGCACGTACCGGCATTTTATTTGATACCTAAGTGAATTATTGCAGAACAAAGAAAGTTATTAATATTAAAAGCATCGCTAACACATATGTTGAGAAATGCTAACCACAGTTAATCTCCTCTAACGGACATTTTAAGGACATTTTCTATTAATGGACACATGAATTTCCCGAATGTCTTTACATTAGTCGTACATTAATGCGTATCTCTATTTAGTGCACACTCTTAACAACGAAAGCGAACATCGTACATAAGAATTTGCGTACAATATTTTTACTCTTTCTGCGAAAGATAAACGACGGTTATGCTTAGATATACCCCACAGCTTATTTACTCACCATAACTGATAAATGTTCAAGACGTGTTCTCTATTTTAATTTTAAATAAGTTTGTTGCATGGCTTTCAAACGTTTCTGTTTGTTGCAGCTATCTAAGTACATACGAAGAAATCTAGCCTGTTGTGTATAGAAAAACAATATTATAAATGCATCTACTGTATGGTACACAGGTCGATTTATATGTAGATATGATGTATATACGTGTTTATGTTATTTACAATATTACTTTATTGAATGGTGATAAATGTAGCCGCGGAAAGAACGCGAAGGAGCCCATAACAATAATGTTGTGTACAAACATGGAGGGGCGCGATGCTTTAGGAATAGCGATATTGAAAGACTTTTCCACTCATCTGGACACGTAACAGGCTAGACTAGTAATGAACGAATGGCTTTAGAGATTTGGCAATCTAAAATCAGAAAAAAGTCACACGAGGCCCTACAGTTAATATATATATATATATATATTAACTGTAGTGTATATATTAATAGTAGCTATATATATATATATATATATATAGCTACTATTTTTGCCTTCAAACATCATTAGTGAATGGATAGAAGAGGTGGAGGAAGATGATGATATACCGCTTATGTAGTTAAACTGTGACACATCATTAATTAGTGAAGATGTCTGAGATAAAAATGACGACTCCTTAAAAACCGAAGACAAAGAAGGATAGTTTATAACTACAATTAAAAATTATAAAGCAATTAGTGAAGTGAAAGACTTGGAGAGCTTTACAATGAAAAAGAATCCTAATGAAGTCCAATCTGTTTCTTAAATAAAAACAGGCACTGAAAATAATATTACATAAAAAAAAATGTCGATAAACTGGTTGTTATTTATAAAAATTAAATTTTTGTA
Organism: Oryctes rhinoceros; assembly: GCA_020654165.1. NCBI lineage: Eukaryota > Metazoa > Arthropoda > Insecta > Coleoptera > Scarabaeidae > Oryctes > Oryctes rhinoceros. Next base: position 24,435 of record JAIOKQ010000373.1, read on the forward strand.
TTAAGTAAACTATATAATCTGCAAATAAATGTTTATAAACGTAATTAGAAAGGAGAGCCTAGGATTCCAAAAAGAAATTGTTGTATCAGTTGAAGGAATTGCACACTAGCGCCATCTCCTTGAGTAGTTAGGGTAACTTAGGTTAAGTGAGTAGTACGCAGGTCGTGTCGGGCTCATTGTGTAATTGTTGATGTACTACTATCTGGTTTAATTTTGCCAATAAAGAAGTAACAAAACAAAAATAATCTGGTACCCTAAACATATTAAAAGCATTAAACACTATCGTAAGTAGCGGTTATCTAGTGTTATTATATTATATTGTTCTTTTTGTATAATTTCTGTATATTATAGTTAATTTTGTATATATTGTCGTGTTGTTCCATTTAAATTCGTAAACCTGTAAGGCAAATACAATTCATTATTGTTTATTAACTTTATTAATTCTCTGGCTAATGAAACTGTTCGCTCCTTCCTTCTTGCGGCCTTCACAAATCGTAATGCCAGGGATACCGGATCTTAATCGTAGAGATCGTTGGTAAATATTGCGACAAATTATTTGATTAAAGCATTTTTAATTAGATTCTCCTACCCATACATTGCGTGTTATGAAATTCGTAGACACGGAAATTTTGATGTTAAGCATCAAAAACTTAAACGGATATTCCTTTACAATTTTTAAATCTGGCTATCATTTTCTGGCTTATGTAGCAATTTTAAAAATTAAAAATAAAATACGTAAACATCATTAGTTTTAGACAATTGAAGATGCGATCGTTTTCTAAATGTTAATGTCTAAAGACTAGAAGGGAGAATTCGTTTCAATACATCCGCGTAGAAATGCTAGCCGTCTTCGTGTTTACGTGATGATGATCATCATTTCACAAGAATCCAGCATTCTGAAGGTAATCCACTTTAGCAAACGGTCTGTGTATAATTTTTGAATAACGATGTAAACATCCAAGACTCCATTCTGTGACAAATGAATGTTCATTTACCCAGGATGGTATTTTCAATATTCGTAATCAACATCAGCGGAGTTATAAGAATCCACATTTAATGATGCCTAGAAATCGCCAATGATCAAAAATATATAATGCTAAGTTATCTTACAATCCTTACGGTATTGTTGGAATAATTCACGGCGAACACAACAAAAGAAGAGAAAAAAGTACACTAACACGCGGACATGTTTCTACCTTCCCGGCGTCATCGGCGTGGTTTCGAGAGTACTTTTTTTATAATATCGACAATTTTTTTTTTAATATTAGAGTCGATTTATTGACTGAAGGAATGATAAGGTGACGTCAAAACTTATGTTTCACCAATGTTCTAATTACTTTGGATTATTTGTAGTTTATTCATATTTTGCCGCACCGCTTAAACGCTTCCGGAATTTACGAGTGACGCGCCTCCAAATCTCAAGAAAAAATATGATTTTTATACACGACCCACTTTGCACGAATTGTAGGAGATTACCTGGACAACACTTTCCTTAACCGTTGGATTAGCGGGAGGACCTTACCACCTCGATTCGTAGATCCGACACTTTGCAATTTTTTCACGTTAGGCCGCTTGAAAGCGTTGGTTCAGCAATCATCAGTGGCTGATATTAATGAATAAAAGAACCGTGTATCCCAAGCTACCCGACAAGTAACGCTGTAGATATTACGTATAATGTTACGTAACTCCGTTCAAGCAATAGCAAAGCGTACTGAAGCATGTTCAGCTGTTGCTGGAAGACGTTTTTCTATTTTCTATTCAATATTAAAAATGTTTGTATGCTTTATTTTTTATTCTTAAAATTACTATAAGTCATGAAATATTGGCCAGATCAAAAAATGATAGAGGAACATTCGTTTCAGTTTTTGATGCTTAATGTCTTCCTGTAGTTGTAGTCTAACATCCTATTGAAGGTGTTAGTCGATCCTTACGGCCTTTACAAATCGTGATGCTAGTATTTGTAAATATTGTGATCGGGAATTCCTGACATCACGATTTGTAAAGGCCGCCAGGATCGACTAGCACCTTCAATAGTCAGGAATAGCCGATATATTTACTAATATTTCGACAACTTATGTGATTAGGGGTACCTTTAATTATATCTTTTCATCAATATATGTTTCTGCGCCGTCCGTATTAATACCACAATTAGTCGGTCGACTACTACCTTCCATAAATGTGCACTGATGAGCTGTTACACAGCGAAACGATAGTTAATCTTCAAGTTCGTTATAATTATACGTAACATATTGCGGTCTTTACAAAAGGTAAGAAATAAAAATAAGTAGCCGATTACAAAAACCAAACTTATTTTATTTTGGCGAGAAATGTCTCATGGTTAATTCCGTCAAAGACTCTAACGATACCGGTATATAACAGGTGGCGCAAAAGTAATAATTTCATTTGGCCGCCATTTTTGCAGTTGGCGCCAAATGTCGTTGCGCTTTGACATTTACGATGCAGATATCTAGAGGATTAGTTGTCAACAATTTATGGAGCGATATATACCTCAATACCTTGAAATTATTGTCACTTCTTATTTGACAAATTTTAAGTGTGTTGTTTTAACGCAGCGTGAATTTTGCCACCCTTTCCCTGGTCGTCGTGTTCGTCCGAGCGTCTTGTGCAAACTGAGTCCTCTAGAGATGGCGCAAGAAGGAGCCGGCCTCGTAGTGCTTGTTCGAATAAGAACATCGCTGATGTTGCCGACGATGTCGAGAGAGAGAATCGACAAACATCAATGGAAAGACGCTGCACACACTTAGGCATCAGCAGACGTCCGTTGCAACGAATTTTAGTAAAAGATTTGAAAATGTTCCCTTACTAACAAACTGTTCACGAATTGCTGCCTGCTGACCGTCGGGCAGGTCGGGTAATCTCCCGTTTTGGACATTTGAACTAGCCGTCTAGATCGCTAGATCTGACAACGCCAGACTTTTTCCTTTGGGGCTTCTTAAAATCTCGCGTTTACCACAACAAACCACGAACCTTGCAAGCCGTGAAAGTTAACACTGAAGCAGAAATCGCTAATCTGGAGCCAGATGTTTTTCTAGCAATAATTCGAAATGCCGTAAAACGAGCGCAACTATGCATCAACTCGGGAGATGGTAATTTGAGCGATATAATTTCTTCCAATTAATGTCATCAATTTTACAATTTCAAATAATTTTTTTATGAAAACAGAGCTCTTTTTTTGTCATTTATAACAAAATGGCAGCCAATTCAAATTATGACATTACTTTTGCGCCACCTTATATTAAATCAAATGGTCCGGAGTTATCTGATGCATCGATCGTGAATTGTTGGAAGCACGCTAGGTTTAGCAGTTGTAGGGCGCTTTTCCATGGAATCATATTATTCCACTGATATTCGGTGTTTAATTTGGTGATATATTCTACCATAAGAAACGATTACGAATGATAATAAAGTATTGAACGTTATATTCCATATCAGAATGTTCAGCAGCAAGAACTGTTTGAACATTACTTTAAATTGCCATATACGCTTCTATTGCATCGTAAAAAAATCACTGTATATTCTCTACAATAACTTTATCGATTTTCTATGCCTTAAAATAAGTTCCAAATAAAGACACTAGAATAACAATATGATTGCTGCTCACGAAATCGTATACCTAATATTAAGTTATAAATTTTCGATTTTCAGTTACATAATGGTTTTCTGTCGTTGGCCTATTCGACAATATCAAAACGCTATACAGCCTGTAACATCCCGCGACGACGATAGTCGTGTATAAACGAAAACTATAAATAGCATTCGTTGAAAGCTCGATGAACACCGTTACGATCGCGGCACCTCCTAAAAATAAACGCCGCGGAGAAATGCAAAACTAATTTCAATTGTTTTTTTATGGAAGTTACAGTGGAAATTGTATTACCTTTGACGGTATTCTTCCTTTTTTTTTTCATCTATCCGGAATGACATTGGTTCAAATGCGGGAGTAATTCGTAATATCGCAAGCCATAAAGCTGTATCGTTATTCAATTATTTAAAGTTAATTTCGTTGGAAGCTTCGATTCAGTTGTCTCACACAATGATTACGTTGAAAGTTATTTTATCCGGAATATTTATCCAACTGGAATTAAGCAATAATAATAAATGTTGATGTGAAACTATTGTATGTACGTGTGAGATTTGCAGCACCTTAAGTACGAGCCTTAATAACTAGAGATGACAAAGGCAGATGGAATTATTACTTTTTTGTAGCGACAAGATAGACTCGTGCCTCTTCGTCTCATAAGAAAGGGTTCGTGTTGCCTACTTGTCGACTTGTGAAAGTCGATAAAACACGAATCTGTCTAGTCTCTGCAAAAAAGGAATAATTTCATCCGCCTTCGTACTCTCTACTAAAGACTGGACAAAATCTAGTGAAATCATACTTTTTCTTGCAGCGACTAGACAGATTCGGGTCTATTCGCCTCATACGAAAGGGTTTGTGTTGCTTACTGGTTTCCCCGAGAGTCGACAAAACACGAGTCTGTCTAGTCGCTGCAAAACAACGCTTTTGTCCTCTTTACCGATAACTACATATGTGTTGTGTGAAAGCGCTGATTGGTTGAAAAGGTATATAACTTTTATTATTTTAAATACATTATGTAACAATGTTTCTAGAACATCTTAAGAGATTATTTTGTGACGAAAGAAATTTGTTTAGATAAATTATCAGATCAATCAACTTATATTTTTACGAGCCAAAACTTTTGACGATAAAACGCTGGATAATTACATATTGAATGAAATTTAGGAAATGAAAGAGAGAATCGTTACAAAAATTCTGTTTTTAATGAATTGGGCGACAAGTTTCGTGTTCAAAAATAATCCACCTTCACGCTACCTGTAAGGCCTATAAATCACGGTGTTTACAACATTGGTGGATTTCTTAACTCTAAAGTTATTTTAGACGGATACGTAAAAACAATTAAACATATTTGTTTGTCTTATTGTTAGTATAATAAAAATTATTGCGGCCATTTACGAAATTATTTCTAAGAATCTTTTTTTTTATTAAAAACAATTAAAACAATAATTCGTTTGAATTGAAAAGTAAGGAGATCTTACGACGTTTCGTCCTCATTGTTATGGGACATTTTTAGGGTTGTTACTGTGCATTATTCCTTTTTGGAGGGGTTTATATAAGGCTTGTTACAGATGAATGGAACGGAATAATTACGGATCATTGAACCGGAGGGGTTGTTTGGAGGTTTAGTCAGCTGAGATTTCCAGGTATGTTATAAAGAATAACCATCGTCGCCATTTAATCGATTGTTGTCTCTGCGATCTTTTGCTTCACTAATGTACACAGTACCCTACGAATCTGTTGAACACTAGGGACTTTCAAAGGATTGCGATCTTTGATGGAAAATTGATTTGGGAATTCAGAAGCGATAGAAAATTCGAAAACGACGAAGCTAGATGCCTCTTGAGGTTATCGATCTTTATGGGAACGTTCAAACAAGTCCTACTATCTGACAACCTTAAGTGTTGGTACAGATATGGTACCCCAATTCCCAACATGACTTTATACGCTTCACCAGGGAGGTCGAATCAGACGACTATCATTCTTGACAGTGACTCTCATACAGCCCAAAAACGTGGTGTTAATCTGAAAGGCCATTTCTGTATCTGAATTCATTTCGCGGGCTAATTTACACCGTCGACAGTCCGATCCGCAATAATTATTCTAGAAAAGCTACCATTAACAGCCACAACAACTCCCTTCATTTAATCGTAACTTTCGCAAGCAAGCGCGTCTGTCCTGTATTCAATGTGTTACTAATCGCTCAGCCAGACTCTTTGTAGGAACAACATAAAAACTTGTTCAAACGAAATTCAACGGCTCGGTGGCCCAGTGGTAAGAGAGCCAGCGCTTAACTGGGCAGAGTTAAGCGCAGTGCGTTCGAGTCCCGCTAGAATCAACAAATGTTCTTAGTGGGTCCGGTACACTCCGAGCTTCACCCTTTACGACGAGGGGGTGATAGTAACAAGGCAATGGAGCACTTTACACACAACACAACCTACAGACTAAAAGGCTCCTGAGGTTATGACAAGCTTGATAAAAGCTTATACACCCCGTTGGGCCGCCACCATACTAAAAAAAAACTCTAAGACTATTTCTAGACTGCAATCTTCCGAGTTAACCTGATTCTATGTTTATGCGGTATTGTGATCGGTTAGCACTCGTATCGCTAAGCACGGGCGCTGTACGGGTATGAGACCTCGTCCGCTCTGGCTGTCGTATAAGCTGAAAACTAGCCACCAAATCAAATCTAATTCTATGCCCACCCTGTCTCGTAAATCTCGCTGTTATAGTAGAAAAATCCATGAATTTATAGAAACCTTCAAATGTCCCAACAATTTGAATGGCTATCTCTAGTATCGTACCTAGAAGCAAACCTCTGAGTAACCTTCACGGTTGGTTTATCCGTAACTATATAGCCGAAATATTAACTGCTTAAATAAAGCATCATATTAATCGCAACATTCAAAATGATTTCTGCAGTATTTCTGCACGTTTCAGCAAATTACTTCCATGATTGATAAAGTTTCTATTCATGTCTGCGGCGTCGGGCAAAGGTATTGGTTGTTTATGCAAATTATCTTTAAACAGATTATTTCTTTTAGTGTTGTTGCAATTTTCGTTTGTGTTCATACAGGTTCACTTTTTCATGGAATGCATGTATTATTCTAATAAATCGAAGTAAATTCGAAAAATATATAAAAATATGATCGACAGCACAATCGACTAATTTAGTATTTCAAATGCGAAACTCAAATAGTCATTTAACAACAATAAGAAGCCTTTCTCTGTTAAAATATGTTCGTCGACTAGTCGTTAAACAAAAAAAAAAGCTAAAGTGTTTTACAATCCCAATAAAACACGACGTTAGAAGTCACCCTAAGTCTGAAAACATTATGACCGTAGAAAAAGCTCTCTCGACTAATTATGTGCAGAACACTTTAATTACGTTTTATTGCCCTTTTTATTGGGTCTTTTAATTATTTCCCGTGTTTAGAGCCTTCTTTAATTGCTTAAAATGAAAACAGGCAATGCGCCAAGGAAATTAAAAAAGAAATGCATCCTCGCACTCGCACACACTCTCATGCAGCACACAAACGTACAGATGCTTCTATAGGTGGCTTAAGGTCGGACAAATTCCAACCCTCGCTTAAATTAGGTATGAAAATATTTTATGTCCCTACGGACGATATAGCTTTCATGGTCGGTTCTCAGATTTAAAAATCATTAGCATCTATGATTAATAATCCGTTTAGAAGTGCGGCGCGTCGGGCTACCGTTTCGAACGTGACAGCTAACGTTGCTCTTTTAAAATATGAACGAATCTAGGAAGAAATTAATGATGTGCCGGACGATGTGTCATATTGAGTTGTCATATGGACGTTTTTGTGTTGACAAAAACGCATATTTTTCTAAGCTCTCTTGGGATATTGATGGGAGTATAAAACGTTTTGCTTTCAATATTCGACGCTTTTGTACGATACAAAAATTAATTCTGTAGTACGAGGAGTGTAGATTGTTAACAAATGAATGAACATTTGCCCAATTCAGCTAACCGTAATAATCATCACCGTCTCTGTTTCAGACGACCAATCGACGGGAAGTCCAATCGGAAGATTCCAAAAATTAAGAACAACCGCACTTGATCCCAGGAAGATTCGAAAAAGAAAGGTTCTTCCTAAAAAGAAGAACTCTTTCTTAAAAGAATGACACTGGATGACTAGTGACGCAAGTCAAGAGAGAACTACGACGTGGTAGTCCATTTGCTTTAAGAATATAGTAGATGGCGCTGCCATCGGCGGTCGTATTACATCGCTAAAATTTAACTCGATCAAATAATAGCGGGTGATTTGAAAGTAAAATGTCAACTGGGGAGGACAAAGGCGGATGGAATTGTTACTTTTTTGCAGAGACCAGACAGATTAGTGTTTTGTCAATCTCTCGTGGACGCCAGTAGGCAACACGAACCTATTCTCATGAAGAGAGATGAAACGAAAAGGAATAATTCCAGCTGTCTTTGTCATCTCTAATTATAACCTTCATATTTCTTTGAAAGTAGTATATACAAGTAGCAATATAACGAAAAATACAACAAACAACCAAATAGACAACTAAAACCAAGGAAGAAATTTGACAATTGACATTACAAAAAAAAAAAATAATTTCTTTTACTGTATGTTTTTGCATTAGGCAGCTGCTAATCGTCGAAAATATTGACCTATCTTGCCTAACGGTATATTCTAAAAGTGAATAGACTATACAAAACGTTATTAGGAGCGGCAGCTTAAATAGTCCGAAAGTTCCTAATTATTTAATTGCCAACATTGATGACATAAATTACAATATTTACAACGTACGATGGTTTGAAATGAAATATTTAAACGGTCGCGGTTGTTATGGCATCTTTGTTTTCTCATTTCCATTTTCTTGGTTCAATAATTTTGCAAGAACAAAGAATATGATCCTCTAGGTCAAGACAATAAATGTATTTGAATTAAATAGTTTAGAATACTGATTTCATCAACAAATATGCATAATAGATAAATAAAATCATTATTTTAAACAATTTATAACTTTAAAGCGGTAATTAATACTTGTTGAAAATAAAAAAAATACTATCTTCAGTCATTAGTAGTCAGTGTTATAATATCATGATGTGAATGATGTGGGAAGCATCGACAAAGAAAAGGGCGGAAAAATATACATATTTTGCTAGGTTATGGGTGTCAAAACAAATTGAGACATGAAAGTACATACATAAGCTACAGATTCAATAAGCGTTTACTTGCTAGTTTCCAAGCACTTTCGTTCAAAGGTTTTACAATCCTCCAAGTTTCATTCGGCCGATATATTTTGTTTGAACAACATTCGTATGTAATAATCACTAAAACATTAAGCTCCTATCACAGCATGAAGTTGCAACTCATTCGCTTCAGAATGCACAAGTACAGCAAAATTTAAGATCATGTGTATTTTGTTTCGTAAAGTTATTTTCTTTAAATTAAAAATATAATAACAATAAATTAATTTTTTTAACGCAAGAAGAAGAAATTCTCACATTGAAACATCACGTCAACATCTTCAAAAAAATATTTTTGCTTAATAGAAAAATATGTTTCTCTGCGTCTACAACGTCTGACCAAACAGCCAATCACAGTCTAGTCGGTGTATATGGATTTGGGACGCACGATTTTTTATTCTCTTCTATTATTTTCATATTTTGGCGATGAGAAGCAGCGTTGTCGTTTAATATAAATTTTCCCCATGGTGACAAGTAACTATGTAACCTTAAGAATGAAGTGTCAGGGTACTCTGGAAGAAAAAATAAAACAAATTAGTTAGGTAGGCAATAACCTCAACTAAACTGGAACAAATAACGAAAAGAAGAGGCTAAAAACAGGACGTCCACATGGATAAAATTCATGGAAATTAAAAAAAAATAAATAAATAAAAATTCAAATTTTTTTTGCATTTGGCAGTCTCGCAGAGTAGCATTTAACCATAGCGTTCCGGCTGTTTGTGATCGGCCGGTGTATTAAAACATTAAGTATGTTGTATTAAATTTTGACATGTTTGGCTGGTACAGTTCCCGATGATGAAAAATCCGAACTTTGTCGTATATTTGGGAAATTTATTGATTTTTTTAATAAATCTAATGTTTTTAAAAGAATTTCAAATACAAATTCAAGATAAAATTTTAGATTCTGCGCTTGTTATTTGCAGAATATAATTTTCAAGTTAAATGAAAAATGTCGATTTATTGTCTGATGAGACTACAGATGTAACAAATTGGTGCTAAATGGTAATTTTACTTAGATATATCCTTAATTAAAAATAAATATCGTTGGGCACATTATATCCTGTCAGCATCTAATCAGATCTAATCTGTCAGCAATTCCTGTTCTTTTTTTAAGCTTATATACAACGTAGAAACGTTAATTCGATTTAATCATATTATGTGACCGTTATTTCTTGGTACTGTAAATAATTTTAAAGTTATCTATAAAGTATATTTGTTATTTATATATAAAGCACTTAGAAGACATTGACATAAAAGCTGATCACTCTTATTATGTAAGCGTTGTTTTTAGTTAATGTAATTGGTTTTGAACAAGCAGTTGTTGAACAAGCGTAAATTCGTTGTATGTGATCTATGTAAACGTAGTCTTTTTATTCATATAAATCGCTTTGAGAACACCTACGATAAAACGTTCAAAGATTCTAAGTAATGTACGAATTGTAAAATTCAAATTTTTTCATGTTTAACATTTCTTTGTGGCTGAAGTATCAATTGTACAATCTCATTCTCTAGATTTCTTTATTTTGTTTGTTTATTGTTAATATATAAGGTTCATTTATTCATGAATATAGAAGTAACGCTAACCTGCACAAAACGGGAATAAAACAATCGGACAAGGATAAATCTAAATTTTAATTAAAGAGACACGAATGACTATCAGAACATGGATCAATAAGAGATCCGAGGGTATAAAAGACGATCCTTTTCCGACAATATAGTATAAAGCATAACTGCGTCGTCGTTGTCGGACTGTGGCTTTCTATTATAGCTCGTTACATCGATCACAATCTCTGATTCGACATTTCTAAAGCTTCATTTATACGAAATCCGTTGAGTTTGTTTGGTTTCCGATTTCATTAATTTAACAATCGGTTGCTAATGGAATCGCGTTTATGACTAGGTGGAAATAATTATAGAAAAAAAAATTTTCATATAGTTCGAATATTTCTTTATTAATCGAGTTAAAACAAAACAGCATCTGTACAAGAAAAAGTGCAAAACGATCTTGCCCATTTCTTCCGGGCACTTTTTGCAAACGAGATTCCATTAAAGACTGCAGAATACCGCAATTGAGCGGTTAAAACTTCAACTGAAACAAATTATAAAAGCATCTTTGTTATTATTTTTTCTATTACTCTAACAAAAATACAAATTATCAAATGCAATAATCGAACAAAAATTAAAATCTTCATTTATCGCTTGCATCAAATCTACAATAGCAATAATAGAACAAATATATTTGTTCTAATTTTTATTAAACCATTAGCCACTAATTAGTTGTCATTGGGACGGTTGCGGTAAACAAATAAGATGAGCGTTGATAAAGAAAGGACCGATCAATGCAAAAGCTATAGACGGATATGCTAATGAAATCGACTCCCGCATAGATTTAGCTAATTTTCTTTTCTGAAGTAGGTTCATATGTGTATATTAAGATAAGTTGCTAAGTTTCAACTCTATAAAATTTAATGTTGACGAGTAATTAATTGTTCTTGATGATCCTAGACATACCCCAAACAAGTCAAAAAAATTAATAAATATTAAATTTTTTTAATATACAGTGTGTTGGGGGCGCCATAATTTTGTCATCAAGTATTGTCAGTATCATTCTGATGGTAACGTTTACTCATTCGCTCATGAAAAGCGTATTTAATTTAACTCCGTATATTTTAATAAATATTCCACAGCAAAAAGTTAAATGTTAAATTTTATCTTGATAGTGAGAAGTTTAAATTATAAAAATACTAATTATTTACATTTTATTTGTATTATTACACAAAATATATTTGTATATTTAATATTTAATTTAATAGTGTTAATTTTGTTACTTTGCCAAATTTGTTTTATTTTTAGTTCTCAGTTCAGAATTTTTCATCAATTAATTCGTTAACTTAATGTCTTAAGTTACAAATACAATAATTTTTGTAGGCAACCTTATGATTTATTTGTATGATCATAAAGGGTAGAAAAATTCTAAACTTAAAAATAAAAATATAACAAATTTCTAGAAATAACAAAATTAACACTATTAAACCAAATGTTAAAAATGCCGCCGATTGGCTTCTCGGCAGCAAGATAGTCTATCTACGAATTCATCTAAAACGTTATTGGTAACATTTCGTCCTATTGCGCGAATTTCTTCTTGAATGCACTGCTTCAATTCCTCTAGATTTTCTGGTTTTGTTTCGTAAACTTTTGATTCTAAGTAACCTCATAGAAAATAATGTAGGGGTGTCAGGTTAGGGGATCTTGTTGGCCATTCTATCCGCCCTCGTCTGCCGATCCGTCTTTCTGGAAAAACAGTGCGCAGAAAATTACGAACAGGAAGCGAATAATGTGGCGGTGCGCCATCGTGTTGATATCAAAAGGTATCATTTGGGATATCAGGATAGTCTTCGTTTGGGTAAGGTCTAGCCAGTGCTAGAATTAGATCATTTTGGGGAAATAAAGACCTAGAATTCTATTATGTAGTATTCCTACCCAGACATTTATTTTTTGTGGTTGTTGAGTGTGTATTTCTGCCATCCGATGAGGATTTTCCTTACTCCAATACTTGCAGTTCTGTCGATTAATTGTTCCATTCACACAAAAAATTGCTCCATCGGAAGAAACGATTTGGTGATGAAAACGTTCGTTACCATGATGCAAATTCATAATTGTCTCGCTCAATTGTAATCGGTCAGGATCGTCATCATTTAAGCTCTTGAACTAGTTGGATCTTAAAGGGATCATATTTCTCCTTTCTCAGCAACTTCAGTACTGCAAACTTACTGACATCATTATCAGCCGCTAACCTAAAAGGCGATATCTTTTCAATCAATGCCGTAAACTTATTGTTACCTGTTACTTACTTTCGAGAAGAACAGTGAGGATTTTCTTCCAAGTATAAAAGAATGTCCACCTTTTTTGTCTGGGCTTATTTCTGGACGACCGCCTTTTGGAATATTCTTAACATCTCCCGTCTCCCTAAATTTATTTGGATGTTGCTAACTGTCGATTGCGTAACAGTAGTGCAAGGGGGACATTCAGGGGACGATTTCAGTAGTTTGTCCGGCTATAGATTTTCTGCCCATGCCTTTATTTTTTTATGATCTTTAAGTACGGTGCTGACCCTCTACGCCTCTGTTAATTTTCAAAATTCAATACCTCAGTTAAAAGCCTCCGGTAGTTGTAAAAATGATCCTATCGCAATTCTCCCCGTCCGCAAAGAAATAATAGTTAATATGCCAATTATTAAACCCGATCAAATATAAAACGTTGTTGGCCGTTACTTCGTGAAGATCTATGATAAAATAACTAACGTACTTTAAAAACTTAAAATTACAATTTTTTTACTTTCTTACCAAATGTAATAAAATATTTGCATTTTCGCAAAGATGTATATCAAGCTTGAATAACAGATGTATAGTGTCTTCCCAACATTCCCACATCAAAGTTTGTTTGCTTAACGAAGCTATAACCGTTATGTTTACAGCATCATCGAAACAAATGATGGGCAAGCACGGCAATTGTTTGCGTCACGTTTTCGCTCGTCATACCAACGTAATATTTTATTGTCGTTTCGACGATGTCGTTGTAATAAATCCTAATCGAACCGTCGAACGGATGGTGGAATCAATGGAGGAATAGTTAATTGTGTTTATTTATATCGGACTTGATTAATAAGAGGAATTAACCTCGAGCGCATAATAGGTCGAAGTTGAACCATTTTTCTTCATGAACTGTCTCTCGTACGTTCCCCGGACGCAGGCAATGCATCTTCGGAGATCTTAAATCAAAAAATGACTTGGCGTATTTTTATTAGTACCTATTATTTTTCAGTTAATTCTTGGACCCACATACTTCATACAATGTACGAACTGACAATCTGCCGTCTGTACAGTAATAGATTCGTGTAATAGGTTCATCGAGATCGTTTATTACTTTTAAATGACACTACGAGAACAGACGATAAATAAACTCGTTTGTTTCTTTTTTTTTGCGTGTATTGAGTTATTACGATGTAATTTAATAATTTGAAACACGATGTAAATTAATCTAATTTCTTCACGTGTAGGTTTCCATCATATAGTTATATGTATAACTCATCACGTTTTGCGAAAAAAGAGTATCATTCAAAAATGTCCGTAAATGTTATTCTTGTGTTGAATAAAGAAAATAAGCACGGTTAAATTTTGTTTGGTATTCTTTCCAAGCTATTTAGGGGTATTTTTCTGGGTTGATTTAGCTATTATATCTATGTTCCATGCACACAGAAAAATAATTTCTAGAACCAAGTGAGAATTCTTTAATTGAAGCACCTCTCGTGTTCCTATCTAAGCAAATAAATAATTATATAAGAATAATAATAAAATATAATAAATAATAAAATAATAATAAAAGAAGAACGTTATTTTCTCAAAATATAAATAAATTGGTTTCTTGTGTGAAGAAAGTTTATATCCTTAAAGATAGGGAAGTAAGTTACTTGAAGGAAGCCAGTAAAAACTGTAATTCCAAGAAATTCTACCGGTTTAATTCGAACATTTGACAAACTTGGTACGAAAAAAGTTATATACACTCCGCCAAAAAAGTATCGCATAATTTAGTTTTGAATCATAAAAGTATCGCATAATCTTTGTTCGTAGCATAAAGTTGTAAATATACTTTAATGCGCTCTAAGATATAATTTCTATGATTGTTTAAATAAAATACAGGCCAAATAAAAACAAGAACCCATACTTGAAATTTTTATTAAAACAAGAAATTATAATTTTGGAAAGAAAAATGTCATAACAGTAGCTTTTAATACTGAGTATTGCCACCTCTGGCTCTTATGACCGCTCGCATACGGTTTGGCAGAGATTCGATTAACCTCCGTATATAAACCTGATCCAAATTCTCCCACTCGTCACGGAGAGCATTTTCTAGTCCATGCAGGTCCGCTGGGGCAACATTTTGGGTTCATGTCCGGACTTACCGCAGGCCAATCTAAAACTGGAATACCAACATCGTTAAGGTATTCCTGGACGATTATTGCAACATGCGGTCGTGCATTATCGTGCATTAACATAAATCCGTTTCCTATAATTGGCGCATATGGTACTACATGTTCTTCTAAAATGTCCGTTATATAGCTGTGGGCAGTCAGTGTACCTCTGTCTACTGGTACTAACTCTGTACGACCTGTTGAACAGATGCCTCCCCAAACCATAATAGAGCCACCAGCGAAATTAGGTCTAGGTCTGATATTACACTGCGAATAGCGCTCACCGTCTCGCCTGTACATTGAGATCGCCTATCTGAGGTGTAAAGACCAAATCTTGACTCATCTGTGAAGAGTATATTGGCCCAGTCATTAATGTTCCAATATACATGTTCTCTGGCAAACCTTAAGCGAGCCACTCGGTGGTTCCTAGTGAGACGAGGGGCTGTTACAGCTACTCTAGCTCTTAATCCACTCTGTCGTAACCTATTCCGAATAGTTTGAGTACTCACACAAGTATTTCTGACTCTAGCCAAGTCGTTCTGCAATTGTCTCGCAGTTACATGTCTTCGACGTAATGCTTGTAGTAGTAAATAGCGGTCATCTTGGCGAGTAGAACATCTTGGACGACCTGGTACAGGTCTTCTACTGTAATTGCCTGTTTCCCTATATCTGGCTACGGCTCTAGAAACACTTGACTGATTGATGTTCATCAAATTAGCAACGTATGCTTGAGATCGTCCATCTTCGATTAAAGCAACTGTAGCAGCCACTTGTTCTGAAGTTAAATTGCTCATTTTAGTTTTAAAAGCGTCGGTACAGAACTCTGACTTCGCACTTTAAAATTTGTCCGTATATGAAGACTTTCAATGAACAACTGAACAAACCTTACACATATGCATTTCTCTAAATGTGTTCTTTTAGAAAAAAAAAAGTAAAAAAGCTATGTTCCATGATTTTGTTAGTGTTTTTATAGTTCACATACACGAGGCAAACTTTTTGTGAACGTATAAAAATATCTTGGTTTATAAATGCCCTTTTTTAGTTTATGCGATACTTTTTGGGCGGAGTGTATATATA
>JAIOKQ010000374.1:0-20328 GCA_020654165.1 Oryctes rhinoceros
AGTAGAGCTCCCCAAAGTGCGTGGCAAGTCAGAAGGCGTACCGCCGGGCGTGGCCGGGGGGATATGTAATGTAATATATAAGCAAATAACTCGCATCGCATTTCGGTAGTTTATTACCGTATGCGATCGGGTTGTGACGGTATGGCGGACGCGCGTAGTAAGAAACGCCCACAGGCCGACAAAGTGAAAAAGTTCTGTGGAGAATTTCCTGACTTAATATATAATGGAAGTAAGATTATATGTAAAATTTGTAATATACCTCTGATGTGCAATGATAAATATGGCTGTAGAAGACATGTAAATAGTCAGCAACACAAAAATAAAAAACTGGGTGTATCACCGACTGAGGCAACTCAATTTATAATTGATTTATTTTATATGCTGACTGCGTGTAATTTACCGTTTTCCTTACTCAGGAAGAAACCATTCCGTGAATTTTGGAATAAATATAATCCAGACTTTGAGTTACCGTCGGAAACAAGCTTAAGGAGACGTGTGCCAAGTGTACGTACCGAAATTGAAAACAGGATCAGATCTGCAATAAAAAATAAACTACTGTGGTTATGTATTGACGAAACGACAGACCGTAAAAAACGTTCTATTTTGAATATGATTGTACGTATACTGGAACCTCGTCAACCTACAAAGGGAATTTTATTAGTACTCAACTACTCACTATTCAAGTATTAATTTTCATGACCGATGGTGCCGCGACAATGCGTTGTGTAGGTCGTTCTCTTCAAGAACATTAAGGGATGATGTTACATATTACTTGTAAACTTCATGCTCTGCATATTGCGGCTGAAACTATTCGTGCAAATTTCCCTGAGGTAAATGCATTAATAACAAATACGAAACGAGTGTTTCTCAAATCTCCCAAACGTACCAGTGAATTTCATAAACAGTGTCCCGGTATTCCCGAACCACCAGAGCCGATTCTTACGCGTTGGGGGACATGGCTGAAGGCAGCGTTTTATTATTTTAAATACTTCCGGCAAATAAAATCAGTCGTCTTACAATTCAATCCCAACGAATCTGCGGCTATTAACGAAAGCCAGGATAAATTCTAAGATATTTCCGTTGAAGCAGATTTACAAACCGTTTACAACAATTATAGAGAAGTACTTGAGGCAATAAATAAATTACAAAATAGTGCACTGTCCCTGACGGAGTCAGTACAAATATTAGATGACGTTAATACACTCCTACACTGTATAAATAACAAAAAAAAAATGATATCGTTACAAGAAAATTTGAAAGTGTTATGAAGAAAGATGCAAATTTTAGCAGGTTAAGACAAGTTTGGGAAGGTAACTCTACTGATCCGGTGACTAAATTCAAAGATTATTTTCATTACGCGTGTATTACATCATTAGACGTCGAGCGTTCATTTTCAAGATATAAAAACATTTTTTCAGAACGACGAACATCCTTGAAAGAAACGACTGCGGAAACATTCCTAATGCTTCAGATGTTTGAGAAATCGGATTGCGCTTACGGTAACAGTTTTAATGTGCCTACCTCCTCGTGTGCTGACTAATACTATTTTCCTTGTGCATTAATACCCACTATATTGGATACGGCTAATTACAAAAGTAAGCGTTTTAAAATTCTTGATTTCTTTTGTTTTTATGTACTTTACTTATGTTCCTTATCGACACCTATGGTGCGCCACGCAGTTGGGGAGCTCTAGTAATAACTTATTACTAGAGCTCCCCAACTTATTACTAATAAGTAATAGGCTGATGGCTTAAAACGTATTATAAAAATTTCTACAGATATAGATACTATATTATATTGTTAGATTTAACGATACATTTACTGCGAAACCTTAAATTATGTTGGAAATCTAAGCGCCTTCGAACAGGCGGTATATCTAAGTAATAATTCAATATAATGACAGCCAAGCCTTTATTTTTTATTGAGAATTTCTTAACAATTACTTATTTTAAACGAGGTTGATATGTACAGTACGATTCTTTGACGCTGAGTTATTTTTATTTATTTCATATTTTTTCTTTATTACTTTTATATCTAAGTACACATTGTTTTACAGAAACACTAAAATAAATTACTCTCCTTCAAGGAAACTCTCTTGCAATATCGTTTTCTCTATAGCACAACACTTATACGACAAGTAATCGTTTTTCCGTGAATAGAACGAACTGCGTTGTTTTTAATGGCGTTTCGTAGAATCGCGTTATCCGAGAACGTAAATAAATATGAATTCCTACCGGGAACATGTTTCGCAGATCCGTAAAGTGACGGAAATCAATTTAAACCGTGCGACTAGAACGAACCATTATTTTGGCATCCGAAACGGGATAATTTCGTAAAGTTTTCGTCATGCACCGCAGATGACCGAGTTAACAGTACACCTACCTGTCAAAACAAGACAAAATATTTTGCTTCACCCGCCGAGCGACAATAACCGCATTTAAGGTTTTTGTCGCCGTTGTTGTCGTTTGCGAAAACAGGTGATTTTTTTTTTCATCTCGTTTACCTGGGTTATGTTAATATACATACGTACAAGTAACATCGGCCAGAACCGTACAAAATTGTTATTCGTTTGTCTTTAATCCGGTAGAAAGTGATGGGATTTCTACGGAGAGAATTGGGGTTTCATTTCTAAAGCTGTTTAGAAAAGAAACGAAGTTACACCAACACCTATAACTTCGTGAACATCTTTATTACACGGTTTTCTTTTGTGCAATAAATCAGAGAAATATGCTTATTTCATCTCAGAAGTGGAGAATTTTAGATAGAATTAAGCGTCAAACATTGCTTAAGAATATTTATTAAGCAATAAATGATAAGGAAAAGTCTAAAAGCGCCTAAATATATCCAGTAATATTGATGTAAAACATCATGGTAGCCTCAAATGTTTCTTAACGTAGAAACAAATATGTTTTTGTCACATTCAGTTTTATTTTTTAACTTTATTTTTACTTTTCCTAGCGACACTCCCATCTCTTTAATCCGTCCAAATAGTGCTTGGCGTTTTGTTCTAAAAAAAAAATAAGCATTTGCAAATCTCATGCGGCGAAAATCTCTGCTGCGAACAAAGCTTTGAGCCTAAAAAACAGAAAAACTCGCTGGACGCCAAATCTAGCGAATGGGGTGGGTTGCCTATCAATTCGAACTCCAATTCTTGAATTTTATGCCATTGCAACTATTAGAGTACGGGACGATGGAACACTTTTTCCGCCTTGAGTTTGTCAAGTAATGATGCGTAATATGCCGCGTTAGCGTTTTTCCTTTTTCAAACTAATCGACTGAAACAATTCCATGACTTCCTACAAAAAACAGCCATTATGTTCTCGACCAACGGAACAGTCTTCGTTTTTCTTTTTGCGCCATGTCTTCCAGAATATTCTGCTTTGCTTTTTTCAGTGCAGACCCTTGGTAGTCTAACGTTTCACTTGTAATCAAACGAATGCAAATCACTATTGACTTTTGGCATTTAAATTTTTTACAAGAACCCAATAGCTCTTGCACAATTTCTTGATCATCTTTTACACGAGTTTCCCAAAAAGTTTCAAAGGAATCCTACGCTCCGTTCCCGAGGATTTAGCTTCTTCTCAAGATCAATGTCTTTTAAAAATCGCCTAATCTGAAGACGAACAAAAACTCTCTCTTTTAGCTTAGCATCACTAGTAATTAGGCTACTTTAGTTTTAAGCTTTCTTTCATTCAATGAAGGGTGGATTCCCATCTCTCTGACTTTTTCATCACTCTTTTTTCTGAAAGGTTCCATTGCTGAAGCCAAGATCCAAGGAGCTGTGCTTTTGAATTAGGCAGATCCAAAGCATGAACCAACTTATTTAATTTAAACTGTTTCATCGACTTTATTCTTAGCACTTCGGGAAAGCTTAAATCTGTAACTGCAATCTGGCTTAGATGATTCATCTTCAAATTCCGAATGAAGTGAGTAACTAGCTGCTAGAACTGGCATAAGTAGTAACGACTCCATCACGAGTGACTGGACATAATGCAGAGGGCACAAGAAGATACTCCATGAAACCATAATTAGGAAATAAGGATCATTACAATGATTTTGGAATTTTCCCAAAGTCATAGAGGCTGCACAAGACAATGATTTATGTACCTTGCAGTCTGGTGATAAGACCTTTTAACAAGCGGCGTTAGTGACTTTCATTGGGCTTCGAATGTTGGCTCCCTGCAAATGTAACAGAAACAGTCTACGCGACATTACCACACAAGTAAAAACATTTTGAAGATCCTATTAACACGATGCGTAACCAAGATAAAGCAAAGTAACCGTGCAAGATGCATGAGTTAATACCACGCTAACGTTAAGAAAAATCTAAAAGGAATGAAGCGCAAAAGATACCTAAAATAGCTTATATTTATGTACTGGCTTATTTAAAATTAATCATATATTCCTAATATGATATTAAAATTCAGCAATACATAAAATATTTTCATATATCAAGTATATAGACAAAGGAATGCTCGTGTTTGGTCCAACAAATACATAAGAAAAAAGGATACTCTTTCCAGTGAGGATTTTCATACCCACCAGTATTATTAATAACAGCAAATACGTCGCAAATATATTGAATGAGACGCAGATGGTTGTCGGCAGAGCCTAATTGCCTTGGAATACATCGGCAAAATATACGAGGTTGGACGTTATCGGACATTACACCCGTTAACAACCAACAACCCCGCTCAGAGAGTATTATTTGGGATATCAGGATCGTCTTCGTTTGGGTAATGTGTAGCCAGTGCTGAAATTAGATCATTTTGGAGAAACTTCAAGTATATATCTCCGTTTATATTTCCCTCAAAGAAATAAAGACATAGAATTCTATTATGAACTATTCCTGCCCAGACATTTACTTTTTGTGGTTGTTGAATGTGTGTTTCTGCCATCCAATGAGAATTTGTCATTATATATGAAAATGTCATAACAGTAGCTTTTAATACTGAGTATTGCCACCTCTGGCTCTTATGACCGCTCGCATACGGTTTGGCAGAGATTCGATTAACCTCCGTATATAAGCCTGATCCAAATTCTCCCACTCGTCACGGAGAGCATTTTCTAGTCCATGCAGGTCCGCTGGGGCAACATTTTGGGTTCATGTCGGACTTACCGCAGGGCAATCCAAAACTGGAATACCAACATCGTTAAGGTATTCCTGGACGATTATTACAACATGCGGTCGTGTATTATCGTGCATTAACATGAATTCGTTTCCTATAATTGGCGCATATGGCACTACATGTTCTTCTAAAATGTTCGCTATATACCTGTGGGCAGTCAGTGTACCTCTGTCTACTGGTACTAACTCTGTACGACCTGTTAAACAGATGCCTCCCCAAACCATAATAGAGCCACCAGCGAAATTAGGTCTACCGTCTCGTCTGTACACTGAGGTACGCCTATCTGAGGTGTAAAGATCAAATCTCGACCCATCTGTGAAGAGTATATTGGCCCAGTCATTAATGTTCCAATTTACATGTTCTCTGGCAAACCTTAAGCGAGCCACTCGGTGGTTCCTAGTGAGACGAGGGGCTGTTACAGCTACTCTAGCTCTTAATCCACTCTGTCGTAACCTATTCCGAATAGTTTAAGTGCTCACACGAGTATTTCTGACTCTAGCCAAGTCGTTCTGCAATTGTCTCGCAGTTACATGTCTTCAACGTAATGCTTGTAGTAGTAAATAGCGGTTATCTTGGCGAGTAGAACATCTTGGACGACCTGGTACAGCTCTTCTACTGTAATTGCCTGTTTCCCTATATCTGGCTACGGCTCTAGAAACACATGACTGATTGATGTTCATCAAATTAGCAACGTATGCTTGAGATCGTCCATCTTCGATTAAAGCAACTATGGCAGCCACTTGTTCTGAAGTTAAATTGCTCATTTTAGTTTTAAAAGCGTTGGTACAGAACTCTGAATTGGCACTTTAAAATTTGTCCGTATAGGAAGACTTTCAATAAATAAACACTGCAAACTTACTGACATCATTATCTGCCGCTAACCTAAAAGCCGATGTCTTTTCCATTAAGTGCTATTACCTGCTACTAACTTTCGAGAAGAACAGTGAGGATTTTCTTCCAATTGTTAAAGAATATCCACTTTTTTGTCTGCACTTATTTCTGGACGATCGCCCTTTGGAATATTTTTAACATCTCTCGTCTCCCTATTTTTTTTTTTGTTTGCTAACTGTTGATTGCGTAATAGGACGATCTGGATATTCAGCATTAAACATATCCCACACGTCTTGCTGAGATCTTGTGAGGTACCCACAATCAAGATACATTAATATTTCTATACGTTGTATTATTGTTAAATTAGCCATGATCGCTTACTACAATAAACTACAATGAGTGTTAAAGGTTGACAAAATGCTTTTATAAAACAGGTGGCTAGATTTAAAATTTTTACTAAAGTATCTTGATTATTCAGTACGCTACAAAGGTTGTAAAATACAAAGGAAAGGTACAACAACAAGCAATTTATTTTCCGTTCACGATCTGAATTATTTGGCGTCTTGGATAATACTAACATTTA
Organism: Oryctes rhinoceros; assembly: GCA_020654165.1. Classification (NCBI taxonomy): domain Eukaryota; kingdom Metazoa; phylum Arthropoda; class Insecta; order Coleoptera; family Scarabaeidae; genus Oryctes; species Oryctes rhinoceros. The sequence continues at coordinate 6,544 of JAIOKQ010000374.1, forward strand.
ATCTAATTTTATGTTTTAATATTTTAATAATGATAATTTAGAATCATCTTCTGTTTAATACGATAATATCAACGTTAAATGTTCAGCTTGTTTCTCCTCAGAATTTTTGTTATGCAACCCTATGATATATTTGCATGCTCTTAAATGGTAGAAAAAGCACTATCGGATTGTAACGCGAAAAATGTATATTGCCATTTAACATTTTCTTGGATGAGGTCATAAATAAAAAACAAATGAAAGTCGGAAGGTGAATCGCACGTATTAATGCGTATTTCTACAAAATAAAATCGACGTATTTCAGCGTTTTCATAAAAACCGGCTGAATACACTTTTTTTTTATATTCCATAATATAATTTAATCCCACACTGTATATTGTCTGCACCTATTGCTGAGACAACCAACAACCACTCCTCTGTTTGGTTGCCTGCGAATTAACTTGAACGAACTTTTTAGAGGTACAGCGTATTTTGAGAGTAATTTGTACAACTTTCACAATCACATACTTGTGACAGGTGCCCTATAAGTTATCTTTTTTTTTTACTTACAGTTAGATAAATCGTATAATTTCGCTACGCGTAGCGTAAAATAGTAACTAGGTAACTTTAGATTGGAATAAACAAGATAACAAGTGGAAAAAGCGTCACTCTAGATAATTGAAATGGAATGACAGTTTAATTGTATAAATAAAAAAGCCGTATTGGCTCATTGTTACAGTTCAGATAATTGAAAGTTATCTTTTTGCCGCTAGCAGTGGGCAAAAATCGTTAGACAATTGAGTTTCTTGTTCCGGCCTGCGAAGCACTTATAGTTTTTTCTATTCTTCTAGTTAACTATCTTGCTCACTATTGCTGTAGTGAGCAAGATAGTAAAACGGATAATTTAGCATTTGCGCTAGAGACTGCTAAAGGTATAATGGATTTTTTTTTATCCGCTGTTATTAAATCATTTTCTTGATTGTTAATAATTTCACGGAGTAAAGCGATTACTCCTATTAAAGTTGACAGACGTAGATTTAGTGTAATTCAATCCAATTAAGAAATATCCACAATGTCATTTATCGACAACCATCCAGACAATATAAGATTATAATTTCTTAAGTAATCTTATTTTTTTTTTGCAAGAGTCTAAGTCGCGTAGAAGAAATCATTAAGGTCTTGCCACGTACAGCACGAAGTTTGGACATATGCCGTGTCCCGTATTTTCTGTCCGAACGTTGTTATTTTTTGAGATAAAAAGACGAATTGAAAAAGAATGTTAGGTACTTTTTAATGTTTATTCGATACAAGTCAAGAGTCCAGAGAGTACTCGGAACTTTCATTTTTAAAATAGTATCCAACAAGATTTTCTTTTAATTCCTTACAAAGGAAGATCTGAAGTTGGTAGGGGTGTGGAACATTTTGAGCGATACAAGGGAAAGTTCTTTTAATAGGTGGAAATCTACTTTGAAGAAACGCGTTATTTTATAACTGGATACTGCAGAGTGTAGCACGTAAATGCAACTCTTTTATAATAGGCATAAAAGAAAGGTGGTTTGCTCTTTATGTGTTTCCAAATATAAAGAGTGTTCCACAGATAAGTAACACCAAATAAAAACTATTTGTAAAACTAAAAAAAAATGTTTTTTTAAATAGTTCAATTGAAGACATTCTATTCATAGCGTAGTGTTACATCACTTACATCAGCCGACGTCCTTTACTTGTAAAATAGTATTTCTTAGTTTCTGTATCGTAGATATTTTATGCTTCATTTTTCTGCAGAATGTATTAACATATGCGACATGCATGACTTTTTCTACTACCATTTTCCGTAACACATTACATATATGCAAGTTACGCGATATATTGCGCTGCTACGAACAGGAAGAGTATTGCATGATCGTGTTTTTTTTTTTTTTTTAGGGAAATATGTTGTGGAAAACAAGAGAAGCGAGTGCCTGACGCATGCAACGTCGATTGGAAATTACCTGTGTAGATGATGGATAACTTCGGAAAAGTATTCTCGCGCGCAAAATAACCTCTTGTTACCTTTATGGCTGTGGAATTTTATACTAGCGATCTGATTCGTTCCCTTCAATTAACTATTTAGATATGCATTTGGGTACTACGCGTGTCATTGAGACTTGAAGCGAAAATATGAGATAGGGTAGTGTGACGCGCAAGGGACCCGTTAAGCAACATATTGAAACGGCAAATTGAATCTCTCTTGGGAAATACATATAAGATCTTAGAAAAATATGTATTTAAAGTAAAAAAAAAATTAAATGCCAAATGGTGTATTAACTTTATTATTAAAAAAAAATTAAATCGGTTTTACAATTAGAATTATTAACAATCACCTAAAACAATCAGCTAAAAATATTAATTCAATGTTTTTAATGATTTTTTGAATTTTAATAAATTTTCAATAATATGCTGTAGAAAAATATTTAAAAAAATTAATAAAAATTTGTTACTTGGGGGCGAAAAAATTAATAATTGGACAAAATTATTGTTACGAAATTAAAAGTTAATTGTTAGAGTTGAAATAAGATCTTCAATTAACTGTTTAGATATGCATTTTTGTACTACGCGTATCAATGAGACTGGAAGCCAAAATATGAGATAGGGTAGTGTGACGCGCAGGGGACCCATTAAGCAACATATTGAAACAGCAAATTGAATCTCTCTTGGGAAATACATATGAGATCTTAGACAAATATGTATTTAAAGTAAAAAAAAATTAAATGCCAAATGGTGTATTGACTTTATTATTCAAAAAAAAATTAAATCGGTTTTACAATTAGAATTATCAGCAATCACCTAAAACAATCAGCTAAAAATATTAATTCAATGTTTTTAATGATTTTTTGAATTTTAATAAATTTTCAATAATATGCTGTAGAAAAATATTTAAAAAAATTAATAAAAATTTGTTACTTGGGGGCGAAAAAATTAATAATTGGACAAAATTATTATTACGAAATTAAAAGTTAATTGTTAGAGTTGAAATGAGATCTTCAATTAACTGTTTAGATATGCATTTTGGTACTACGCGTATCAATGAGACTGGAAGCCAAAATATGAGATAGGGTAGTGTGACGCGCAGGGGACCCATTAAGCAACATATTGAAACAGCAAATTGAATCTCTCTTGGGAAATACATATGAGATCTTAGAAAAATATTTATTTAAAGTGAAAAAAAATTAAATGCCAAATGGTGTATTGACTTTATTATTCAAAAAAAAATTAAATCGGTTTTACAATTAGAATTATCAGCAATCACCTAAAACAATCAGCTAAAAATATTAATTCAATGTTTTTAATGATTTTTTGAATTTTAATAAATTTGCAATAATGTACTGTAGAAAAATATTTAAAAAAATTAATAAAAATTTGTTACTTGGGGGCGAAAAAATTAATAATTGGACAAAATTATTGTTACGAAATTAAAAGTTAATTGTTAGAGTTGAAATAAGATCTTCAATTAACTGTTTAGATATGCATTTTAGTACTACGCGTATCAATGAGACTGGAAGCCAAAATATGAGATAGGATAGTGTGACGCGCAGCGGACCCGTTAAGCAATATATTGAAACGGCAAATTGAATCTCTCTTGGGAAATACATATGAAATCTTAGAAAAATATGTATTTAAAGTAAAAAAAATTAAATGCCAAATGGTGTATTAACTTTATTATTCAAAAAAAATTAAATCGGTTTTACAATTAGAATTTTTAACAATCATCTAAAATAAACAGTTAAAAATATTAATTCAATGTTTTTAATGATTTTTTGAATTTTAATAAATTTGCAATAATGTACTGTAGAAAAATATTTAAAAAAATTAATAAAAATTTGTTACTTGGGGGCGAAAAAATTAATAATTGGACAAAATTATTGTTACGAAATTAAAAGTTAATTGTTAGAGTTGAAATAAGATCTTCAATTAACTGTTTAGATATGCATTTTAGTACTACGCGTATCAATGAGACTGGAAGCCAAAATATGAGATAGGATAGTGTGACGCGCAGCGGACCCGTTAAGCAATATATTGAAACGGCAAATTGAATCTCTCTTGGGAAATACATATGAAATCTTAGAAAAATATGTATTTAAAGTAAAAAAAAATTAAATGCCAAATGGTGTATTAACTTTATTATTCAAAAAAAATTAAATCGGTTTTACAATTAGAATTTTTAACAATCATCTAAAATAAACAGCTAAAAATATTAATTCAATGTTTTTAATGATTTTTTGAATTTTAATCAATTTGCAATAATACACTATAGAAAAATATTTTAAAAAATTCATAAAAATGTTTTACTTGGGGGGCGAAATCAATAATTGGATAAAATCTTTTTTATGTAATTAATAGTTAATTGTTAGAATTGAGATAAGATCTCTGGAATCCATTACTGCTATAAGTCCACCGCAAAGTAGAATTTTGGAACCTTTACTGTTTATGAACAACTTTCTCGAGTATATTCCTTTCTGTACGCTATATCTGATAGAAATATACATTCTCCTAAAGAACCAGTTATCAGAAAATTTTATAGTAAATTTAAAAATCAATTTTTCAATAAATTTGTCTCTCTAAATAATGTATTGGCTAGTATACTATTAAATATTGTCAAACGAAAATTTCTGTATCATTGCGAATATGAATAATACTTGAATGAATACTTGATGAATAGAGAGAACAAAGGATGAAATTATTATTTTTCTAGAGTATAGACAGACTCGTGTTTTGTCGATTCTCGGGGACGCCAGTTAGACACGAATCTATCTAGTCGCTTCAAAAAAAGAATGATTCCACCTGCCTTTGTCATCTTTATTGGCCTAGGCTTCACCTAGGAGACAACATTGCCGCTTGTCTTAAGTCGTCCCCAGACAGTTTCCCGAGACAAGCTCACACTTACAAGTCAATCGACTACTCTACGTGCTCGACATCAACACAGGTTTCAGGAAACTCTTGATAATCTTGTTTGATAACTTTTATACCATTGACGGAGTCAAACGATTATTCATTAGTTTCGAAGAAGTCTTCAACTTCAAAACTTTAAAAAAAAAAAATGATATATTTTAAAAATAAATAGAACTTCAAAATTATTTTTTTCATTTCCAAATATCCGATATAGTAAATACTGTCATGACTAGAAAGCATGACTTTACAACGACTAGATAGACTCGTGTCTATTCACCTCATGAGAATGGATTCGTGTTGCCTACTGGTGTCCCTGAGAGTCGACAAAACACGGGTCTGTCTAATCCAAATATGGGCAATCTTTGACATGTTGTGGGCCAAACTTTAGTGTGCAAATACGTTCGCGGGCCGCGTTTAGAAGTAGTGCATTTTAAAGTAGTGTTCGTAATTTTTAGCGATAGATATCAGACATGAAATAATACGACAATGTTACTATAATGCAATTTATTAAAATAAGAAAATGAAATGAAAAAAGATAGGTACAACATCATAATTAAATCGTAAAATTTGGAATTATAGGGTTATAGGGGCTAATAGGGTGGAATGGGGGTGAGTTGGCTAGGCCTCGCATTGCTGATTTGCCCTTTATATTGTAGAAACGATCTTACGACGTTTTTGATCTTCTTTTATACACATCAGCTTTACTAACACGTCTTTGAAGAGGTACGTATAAGTGACAGTCATCCTGTATGTACGTAGATAAATTTCTTGGTATGGCGTCCAAAATATATAAAATCTGATACAATTCTGAAAAAATCTCGCCATTAAGATACCAGAGAGCCTTAGATGAGAAACTTAGCTCGTCTGCAATTATATTCTTTAATAGTATTAATGCGTAAGAATGTAGATTACATAAGCGTAACAAATTATCTCTGTAACAGCAGGAAAATTAGAAATTTACATCCAAATCTGACGCGATAATCTACAGATGAAGGATTATAATCTTACGTACATTGCATTGCGTTCTAGGCATATTTCATACCGCGTAAAACCAATCGTAAAAAGATGTTGGATAGCGTATCAACGATGAAGGATAAACTAACGTCATCTTGACCAGTTAATGAGAAACGCTATCGTGCCTGGTCAAAGATTTGTATTGTGGTTGTTACTAAGTCCTTTGAAAGTAAGTTAAAACTAAACACAACTAAAAGGAAGCATATGTTTGAGGATGTTGATCATGGTAGTTAAGTTAGCAAGTTCTGGTGGTTATTACTTTTTTTCTTCTTAATTAAGGCAAGGAAAAAATTAATAACCCTAACTAAAGCGCTCATATTATTATCCAAATTTGAAACACTCAACCATTTACTTAAAAAATCACAAAGGATTTTCGTTAGTGATTCTTTCTGCTGAGAAATGATCAAAGTTTCTTTATTGAGCGCATTCTGAGGAACATTTCTTAGATCAAGTATGGGCAACCCTTTACATGTTGTGGGCGAAACTTTAGTGTGCAAATACGTTCGCGGGCCGCGTTTAAAAGTAGTGAATTTTAAAGTAGTGTTCGTAATTTTTAGCGATAGATATCAGACATGAAATAATACGACAATGTTATGATAATGCAATTTATTAAGATAAAAAAATGAAATGAAAAGATAGGTACAACATTACAATTAAATCGTGAAATTTGGAATTATTATAAACTACGAAAGTTAAACAGGGACAACGAAATCAATGAGACACTTGAGCTTGAATTTGGGAAACTAATCCTTTGATGTTTAGATTAATTCCATTGATACAAAGACGTAAAGAATTTTCCAAATTATCGTCCGTCAGCCTTGTATGATGTTTTGATTTATCAATTTTCATCATTCAAAAGAACTGTTCGCATTTATAAGTACTGTCGAACGCACAAATCAATCTTCTTGCGAATTTTCTAAGCTCCGGAAAATGTTCTTCTTCGAGGCATCTTTCGTAGATATCGCACAACTCCACGTCTTCAAATTTAGATTTTAGGAGTGAGTTTTCTTGAAGCTCGATCAACTCCGTTTGCGAGTGTATTGGAGCATTTTCTACATTACTTTTTGTTGGAGTAGCAAATAAATTGAAACCGTTCTCAATGTTTTTAAAATCGCTAAATCTGAATGAAATGGTAACTGTTACCAGACAGCATCTGTGCCTCCAACGAGCGGATTTTGTTCTGAAACGCTTTCAAACGGCTGTACAAATCATTTGCTAACTGTTCTTGTTTTTGAAATTTCAAATTTAAATCATTCAAATGGCGAGTAAGGTCGCCCAGAAATGCTAAGTCACATATCCATTTTAAGCCACTCAATTCAAATAGTGGTTTATTTTTTGTTTGCATAAAATCTGCTATCCCAGTTCTAAGCTCGTAAAACCGTTTCAACATTTTTCCTTTGCTTAACCATCTGACTTCACAATAATATTTTACGTCCTCATATTCGGCTGATATTTCATCCAAAAGCGCCTTGAACTGACGATGGTTAAGCCCTCGGATCGAATAAAATTGATGGTTTTTTACTACCACATTCATAACATTCTGGAGTCGAATGGACTTAGAACACAAGTTCTGTTGATGGATAATGCAATGAAGGACTATCTAATCATTTTTAGCACATTTAATTCAGTTGCTTTTTCATACAGAATTCCGATAAAACCTTTACGTAAACCAACCGTAGGAGGCACACCATCTGTCCATACGCACATGTCGATCTTCCTCATTCGGAATGAGTATGAGTAAGTAGTGTAATATTTTCTTTTTTAATTAGGTTTTTCAAAATGTCTCGCGGGCCAGATCAAATCTTACAGCGGACCGGTTGTTGCCCACATATGGTCTAGTCTCCGCAAAAAAGTAATAATTTCACCCGCCTTTGTTCTCTGTAGTTATGACGTGCATGCATACAATGCGTAACCAATACATAATTATTTACGTAAATTCAAACAAAAACGTATTACCTAATCCTAATTATTAGAAAAATGAATCGTATTTGTATGTGCAAAGATTCAACTAAATCCATTCCTACAAGAGACATTAAATAAGCACATCTTACAGTACCGCCGCTAACGTGACACTATTACGTTAACGACTCCCCAGTTTATGAGAACATATAATTCCGCTACTACCCCATTAAGCCGTTCCTCGAATACCCTTTTTCCTACAAGGCTGCTTTTGGAATAAATATGACGTGAATTCAATCGTATTTAATGCAACGAATAACATTATACGTATGCATGTTCTTCGGTGTCTTCGTCATAGTGCAAACCCACACGCACGTTACGGTGGTACGCCGTTTCTATCCAGAAAGGTCAATAGCACACCTGAATGGGAGAGTATAGTGAATGACTTCTTCTGTCACCACGGGGTTTGGACGGATAACAATGCGACCGTCACAATACGGATATTGCCGTGTCCGTGGCCCACCTGAGACGTTAAGATTTATGACGTGAGTATGCACATTGCACATGCATACGTACGTGCGTACAATGGTATTGTCGTGAAAGAAATATCGGCGTAAGATAGTCATCGGCGCGGATGTTTACTCGCATCAAATTTAGCTTTAGATTCCTTAGCAACGGGTACGTACCCAGTAAGGAATATCTTGTTAGAATATCTGATATTTTAATTGTGAATGACATAGATAATTAAAGTCTTTCCTTTTAGGAAAGGCTTCACCTAATGTACGAACGAAAATTGTCTACTGAGGCCGCAGGAATCATCATTCTGCGGAAGGCGTACCTTCGGCATGATGAAGAATATATTTCAGCTAAAACGGACGGAAACATATAGAACAGTTTTTAATGGAAAGTTATTATTAAGATAGTTATTCTTCCGTTGTGTTTATATCTTTGAATGTGGGATGTTCCTAAAGGAAAAACCATGTTTCTCCATGCAGTAATAATGTCCTTGAGTAGGTACCATTATAAACTACAAGAACTTTAATAAAATAAAGGCGTTGTAACAATCATTACTTCCAATCATTAATTAACATAATCTCCTACCTGGGCCCTTAAAAGACCTATGAATTAAAAAATAATGGCTTCAATTCTATCTTTGTTCTCTTGTTTATTATTTATGTTTAACTCTGGCATGTCCTATATCAAGTATGATCGGAAGGAAAAGTAAACTGTTATATCAATTGTTGGTAACATCATGATTTCTGCGTTACATCAAGCAAATTGGTTCATTGATTTATTAGAGCTTGTAGATGTAAATGCAATAGCTAAAATAAAAGCATCAACAAGAGCGGAAGCACAACCTACCTTTGATGCTTCTATAATATGATAAACTAAAAGAAAAAATCACATGGTTATAGGAAATTAACACAAATATACGAGGATGATATGATAAGTATCTGTATTAAGAAAAAGAACGCAGCTGTTTCGCATTATAGCCTTAAGTTCGGCTATGTTACAACCGCTTTAAGCCATCCAAATAATAGGATATGTCGAACTCTCCAAAGTATGCCTCTGTTTCGGCAATGACATGCTCATTTAAGGGGAACTGCTTTCCACCAAGCCATTTTCTCAAGCTCGAAAAAAGGAAAGAAGTCGTTCGAGTCGAAATCTGGCAAATATGGTGGTCTAAGCGTCAGTTCATACCACCTCTGAAATCACAATTGCCAATGAACGGATCAGGACATGATGGCAAAGAAAATGTTCGCTTCGCTTGGACGTGCTTTTTTCTCTTTAGTTCATTGCCGGGTCGCTCCAATAACTTAATATATGGTTATCCTTCCTTTCTCCAAATAATCACTTAAAATTATGGATTGCAAATCCCAAAAAAATCGTCGATGTGGATGTTCTCACTAATGGAATCGTCTTCGACCACTTTGACGCATGTTCACCAGAAAAACACTGATTTTTGGTTTCTGGATAATGCATCCAGTCATAAATTGCCGTCTTTTTATAGTATTTCGTAATTGTTGTTCTTTTTAATTCATCTAATGTTTTTCCAGATAGGATATACATAATTAAAAGTCTTCGCATCTACTTACTTCATTTTATTCACTCCTATGGCACAATTACCATTATTACGCATGATGGTTTAATCTATTCGAGATAACAATTAATCGCGATACTCAGTGAACGAACAAACAATACGTATTAAAGATATCAAATATACATGTATTGCAGGTTATATAAATATTACACAGTTTAGTCGTGCTCTGCTTTTATGAATTTCAACAAGATTGCCGTTTATTTTTTAAATCGGTAAGTTCTCTTTAATAACCTTATAAAGTCCTTTATAAAAAGTTTCTAATTTGTTTCTAGTTTCGTTACCCTCTAAATGGCATTAGTCCGCGAAATCTACGAAATCCTCCTCTTTACTGATAAAAATTGTCGATTTAAATTTCGGACCTATCAGCATTCTGTCTAACTGCGCTAAGTTCTTTGAGCAGTTACTTTATGATAGTTTGTATAACAATGTTAAACCATTTTTATCTATCCACCAGCATGGTTTTATTAAGGGTCGATCTACTGCTACCAACTTGATTGAACTAACGCAGTACATTAGCAAATGTGTTGATAATCGCCAGCAAGTAGACGTAATTTATGCTGACTTTAGTAAAGCCCTTGATACGAGAGATCATGCGATACTTTTGTCCAAATCTTCTTCCATTGGATTTTGTCCTAGTGCTGTAGCACTAATCAGTTCTTATCTCTGCAACGGCTCCTGCTACGTTCATTACAATGGATTTATTTCCGGACCTTTCGTTGCAACAAGTGGCGTACCTCAGGGTTCTAACCTAGGCCCGCTTCTTTTTAATATTTACTTAAATGACCTTTTGCTATCTCTGAATTGCAATATTCCTGCTTATTCCGACGATTTAAAAATCTTTAATAAAGTCGTGCTTCCATCTGACTCCTTACATCTGCAGAAAAATCTTTCAATTATATATGAATGGTTCCAATGTACTCGCTTTCACTCGTTCTTCGAACCCACAAATATTTAAACTATTATGTTGCGAATCATACCATCTGTAGAGTGAATTTGTTTAGTGATCTTGGTGTACTGTTCGACCACAAACTGACATTTCCGCCGCATAAACATCTGTTCTTCACCATCTAAATCGCTTGGCTTCTTATTTAGAACATGCAAACATTTTTCCAATGACAATGCTTCGAAGGCTGTGTACTTTTCCCTTGTCCGCTCCAAATTGAAATATGCATCGTTGATTTGGTACCCTCATTATAATTATCTGCAGCTAGAAATTGAACGTGTCCAGAAAAGATTTCTGAAATACCTTTCATTCAAATCCGATGGTACATACCCTCCTCGCAAAACTGATTATAACAGCTTACTCTGTCGACACAGTATTGACTCGCTATCTCGCCGAAGAGAGACATCTAGTGCCATGTTCTTGTTGAAGCTGATGAACAATGCTGTCGATTCGCCGCCTTTACTTTTGAAAATTTGCTTTGTAACTCCACGATACAACCATAGATCCATTAACATTTTTGAAACCCCTATAGCATATTCTCATCTATTATATAAAGTGCCTTTATCGCGCATGTGCAGAAATTTCAACTTCATGTCTAATGATCCATTCTTTCAATATTATCCCTTTTTCCTATTATTTTTATTTTTCTTTGGTTATATAGGACATATTTATGTTGATTGTCGTCATATTTGCTGCAGCTGAAGCATTTGGAGATTCGTCGATAATCATCCTATTTATTGATTAATTTTCTTCTTAGCACCCCGGAGTGTAGCAACTATTTATTTATGAATAATCAAAAAAATGATACATGTGTGAAACTGCTAGCAGGTACTACCGTGCTCCAATTTAGTTATTCCTTACGCTCAGCCATAAATATAAAACTAAAATATAAATACAGGGTTACCTGTAAATAGCACTTAAGCTACCGAAATCTGAAGACTACCTATCAATGTGTTACTGAAAATTTAAAAAGAAATTTATTTGTAACATATACATTTTGTTCAAATTTTAGGGCCCAAAATGCAGGTAAAGCCGGTCCATATCTTTGTTTCTCCTATATTATACAAATACCGCTGATGAATCAAAGTTAACCCAGATGCAAATAAAAATCGATAAAGCATTGTAGATGCTATGAATAGTGAATAGTCTATTGAAATGCATTAGTCTGTCGTACAGCTGATGTCGAATGTTTATGTGTTTACATTGAATATGCCGATAACCATATGATTTGCGTTCTTAATGTTTAAAGTTAATGCATCCGAAATGTCGGGTTTTGAGTTATTTGTAGTTATACATTCTTTTTCTTTTTATGAAATTTGTGGTGGTCCTAACAAGGACCGATCTAGGCGAAACAGGACAAAATAATTTATTAATGTAAAAAATGTTCGAAATGTCCACCGTGAGCTCTAATACAGGCATCAATTCGGCGACGAAAGTTATTATGCACACGAGTAAAATTTACCATGTCTTCGCGAATGCGTTGAGCTGCAACATAAATGCGATTTCGCAGATCTTCGACATTTTCAATATCAGGGCGACGATCATATACCAAGCTTTTCATGTATCCCCACAGAAAAAAGTCTAATGGATTTAGATCGGGACTACGAGGTGGCCATGGAGTACGACTTCCACGTCCAATCCATTGTGGAAATCTTTGGTTCAAAAATGCTTGAATTACTCGACTACTATGCGCGGGTGCTCCGTCATGCATAAACCACAATTGTTGCCGTATCGCTAGTGGTATCTCATCCAAATACTCGGGTAATTCATCTCGGAGGAACAGTAAATAGGATTCTGTATTTAATCGTTGTGGGAGCACATGTGGTCCAAGTAGGTAATCGCCTACTAAACCCGCCCAAACATTGACAAATATCCTAACTTGCGAGGTGCCTTGGTGTATCTCGTGTGGGTTTTCGTCTGCCCAGTGGTGAATATTATGGTAATTCAAAGTACCATCTCTTGTAAACGTGGATTCGTCGGTAAAGAGAATTACTGACGCAAGACGTGGTTGACGAACTTCGGTGCGTTGAAACCACTCGCAGAAGGCAAGACGGCGAGGATAATCTAATTCCGTTAATCTTTGCACGCGCTGGGTGTGATACGGATGAAGTAAATTATTTTTCAAAATTCGATGCACCGTCGTTTGGGACACATTTACTTGCTGGGCTAAAGTTGTAGTACTTATGCCTGCTTCCGCCTCAACGATGTTTAACATATGCTCTTCTGCTTGCTGAACTCTACGTGATATATGACGGCCACGACCTTCGAAACGTGGAATTACTGATCCTGTTTCTCGAAGTCGATACACGGTTCTCACAATTGTCTCGGATGATGGATGCCGCCGATTGGGAAACCGTTCCGCGTACAAATTTTCTGCCGCAAGACTATTTTGTCCTGTTTCGCCATAAATCAAAATCATATCGGTGTATTCGATATTCGTATAGGATGCCATTGCAATTGCGTGTAATGACGGTGAATGCTATGTGCATACTAAATGGATATCCGAACGCTGCTTCAGCGACTGCCGGTGATTCCCATATGTTAACTAAGACGGAGTCGGACTCGAATAAAGAAAAATCATTTTCTCGTTACTACGTGCACATAGAACCATAATATTTTGTATTTAGGCATTACTCATCCGTTTCTTTCACCTAATTTTTTTTTCGTACTATATCCGAATAAGACTGTATAGGACATATTTATGTTGATTGTCATGTCATATTTGCTGCAGCTGAAGCATTTGGAGATTCGTCGATAATCATCCTATTTATTGATTAATTTTATTCTTAGCACCACAAAGTGTAGCAACTATTTATTTATGAATAATCAAAAAAATGATACATGTGTGAAACTGCTAGCAGGTACTACCGTGCTCCAATTTAGTTATTCCTTACGCTCTGCCATAAATATAAAACTAAAATATAAA
>JAIOKQ010000375.1:0-15497 GCA_020654165.1 Oryctes rhinoceros
ACTTATTACTAATAAGTAATAGGCTGCTGGCTTAAAACGTATTATAAAAATTTCTACAGATATAGATACTATATTATATTGTTAGATTTAACGATACATTTACTGCGAAACCTTAAATTATGTTGGAAATCTAAGCGCCTTCGAACAGGCGGTATATCTAAGTAATAATTCGATATAATGACAGCCAAGCCTTTATTTTTTATTGAGAATTTCTTAACAATTACTTATTTTAAACGATGTTGATATGTACAGTACGATTCTTTGACGCTGAGTTATTTTTATTTATTTCATATTTTTTCTTTATTACTTTTATATCTAAGTACACATTGTTTTACAGAAACACTAAAATAAATTACTCTCCTTCAAGGAAACTCTCTTGCAATATCGTTTTCTCTATAGCACAACACTTATACGACAAGTAATCGTTTTTCCGTGAATAGAACGAACTGCGTTGTTTTTAATGGCGTTTCGTAGAATCGCGTTATCCGAGAACGTAAATAAATATGAATTCCTACCGGGAACATGTTTCGCAGATCCGTAAAGTGACGGAAATCAATTTAAACCGTGCGACTAGAACGAACCATTATTTTGGCATCCGAAACGGGATAATTTCGTAAAGTTTTCGTCATGCACCGCAGATGACCGAGTTAACAGTACACCTACCTGTCAAAACAAGACAAAATATTTTGCTTCACCCGCCGAGCGACAATAACCGCATTTAAGGTTTTTGTCGCCGTTGTTGTCGTTTGCGAAAACAGGTGATTTTTTTTTTCATCTCGTTTACCTGGGTTATGTTAATATACATACGTACAAGTAACATCGGCCAGAACCGTACAAAATTGTTATTCGTTTGTCTTTAATCCGGTAGAAAGTAATGGGATTTCTACGGAGAGAATTGGGGTTTCATTTCTAAAGCTGTTTAGAAAAGAAACGAAGTTACACCAACACCTATAACTTCGTGAACATCTTTATTACACGGTTTTCTTTTGTCCAATAAATCAGAGAAATATGCTTATTTCATCTCAGAAGTGGAGAATTTTAGATAGAATTAAGCGTCAAACATTGCTTAAGAATATTTATTAAGCAATAAATGATAAGGAAAAGTCTAAAAGCGCCTAAATATATCCAGTAATATTGATGTAAAACATCATGGTAGCCTCAAATGTTTCTTAACGTAGAAACAAATATGTTTTTGTCACATTCAGTTTTATTTTTTAACATTATTTTTACTTTTCCTAGCGACACTCCCATCTCTTTAATCCGTCCAAATAGTGCTTGGCGTTTTGTTCTAAAAAAAATAAGCATTTGCAAATCTCATGCGACGAAAATCTCTGCTGCGAACAAAGCTTTGAGCCTAAAAAACAGAAAAACTCGCTGGACGCCAAATCTAGCGAATGGGGTGGGTTGCCTATCAATTCGAACTCCAATTCTTGAATTTTATGCCATTGCAACTATTAGAGTACGGGACGATGGAACATTTTTTCCGCCTTGAGTTTGTCAAGTAATGATGCCTAATATGCCGCGTTAGTGTTTTTCCTTTTTCAAAGTAATCGACTGAAACAATTCCATGACTTCCCACAAAAAACAGCCATTATGTTCTCGACCAACGGAACAGTCTTCGTTTTTCTTTTTGCGCCATGTCTTCCAGAATATTCTGCTTTGCTTTTTTCAGTGCAGACCCTTGGTAGTCTAACGTTTCACTTGTAATCAAACGGATGCAAATCACTATTGACTTTTGGCATTTAAATTTTTTACAAGAACCCAATAGCTCTTGCACAATTTCTTGATCATCATTTACATTTACACGAGTTTCCCAAAAAATTTGAAAGGAATCCTACGCTCCGTTCCCGAAGATTTAGCTTCTTCTCAAAATCAATGTCTTTTAAAAATCGCCTAATCTGAAGACGAACAAAAACTCTCTCTTTTAGCTTAGCATCACTAGTAATTAGGCTACTTTAGTTTTAAGCTTTCTTTCATTCAATGAAGGGTGGATTCCCATCTCTCTGACTTTTTTCATCGCTCTTTTTTCTGAAAGGTTCCATTGCTGAAGCCAAGATCCAAGGAGCTGTGCTTTTGAATTAGGCAAATCCAAAGCATGAACCAACTTATTTAATTTAAACTGTTTCATCGATTTTATTCTTAGCACTTCGGGAAAGCTTAAATCTGTAACTGCAATCTGGCTTAGATGATTCATCCTCAAATTCCGATTGAAGTGAGTAACTAGCTGCTAGAACAGGCATAAGTAGTAACGACTCCATCACGAGTGACTGGACATAATGCAGAGGGCACAAGAAGATACTCCATGAAACCATAATTAGGAAATAAGGATCATTACAATGATTTTGGAATTTTCCCAAAGTCATAGAGGCTGCACAAGACAATGATTTATGTACCTTGCAGTCTGGTGATAAGACCTTTTAACAAGCGGCGTTAGTGACTTTCATTGGGCTTCGAATGTTGGCTCCCTGCAAATGTAACAGAAACAGTCTACGCGACATTACCACACAAGTAAAAACATTTTGAAGATCCTATTAACACGATGCGTAACCAAGATAAAGCAAAGTAACCGTACAAGATGCATGAGTTAATACCACGCTAACGTTAAGAAAAATCTAAAAGGAATGAAGCGCAAGAGATACCTAAAATGGCTTATATTTATTTACTGGCCTATTTAAAATTAATCATATATTCCTAATATAAAATATTTTCATATATCAAGTATATAGACAAAGGAATGCTCGTGTTTGGTCCAACAAATACATAAGAAAAATGGATACTCTTTCCAGTGAGGATTTTCATACCCACCAGTATTATTAATAACAGCAAATACGTCACAAATATACTGAATGAGACGCAGATGGTTGTCGGCAGAGCCTAATTGACTTGGAATACATCGGCAAAATATATGAGGTTGGACGTTATCGGAGATTACCCCGTTAACAACCAACAACCCCGCTCAGAGAGTATTATTTGGGATATCAGGATCGTCTTCGTTTGGGTAATGTGTAGCCAGTGCTGAAATTGGATCATTTTGGAGAAACTCCAAGTATATATCTCCGTTTAGATTTCCCTCAAAGAAATAAAGACATAGAATTCTATTATGTACTATTCCTGCCCAGACATTTACTTTTTGTGGTTGTTAAATGTGTGTTTCTGCCATCCAATGAGAATTTTCCATACTTCAACACCTGCAGTTCTGCCGATTAATTGTCCCATTTATACAACAAGTTGCTTCATCCGAAAAAACGATTTGATAATGAAAACGTTCGTTACCATGGTGCAAATTCATCATTGTCTCGCAGAATTGCAAAACGTCGACGTCATTAAGCTCTTGAAGTACACTCCGCCAAAAAAGTATCGCATAATTTAGTTTTGAATCGTAAAAGTATCGCATAATCTTTGTTTGTAGCATAAAGTTGTAAATATACTTTAATGCGCTCTAAGATATAATTTCTATGATTGTTTAAATAAAATACAGGCCAAATGAAAACAAGAACTCATACTTGAGGTTTTTATTAAAACAAGAAATTATAATTTTGGAAAGAAAAATGTCATAACAGTAGCTTTTAATACTGAGTATTGCCACCTCTGGCTCTTATGACCGCTCGCATACGGTTTGGCAGAGATTCGATTAACCTCCGTATATAAGCCTGATCCAAATTCTCCCGCTCGTCACGGAGAGCATTTTCTAGTCCATGCAGGTCCGCTGGGGCAACATTTTGGGTTCATGTCCGGACTTACCGCAGGCCAATCTAAAACTGGAATACCAACATCGTTAAGGTATTCCTGGACGATTATTGCAACATGCGGTCGTGCATTATCGTGCATTAACATGAATTCGTTTCCTATAATTGGCGCATATGGTACTACATGTTCTTCTAAAATGTCCGTTATATACCTGTGGGCAGTCAGTGTACCTCTGTCTACTGGTACTAACTCTGTACGACCTCTTAAACAGATGCCTCGCCAAACCATAATAGATCCACCCGCGAAATTAGGTCTACCGTCTCGTCTGTACACTGAGATACGTCTATCTGAGGTGTAAAGACCAAATCTTGACTCATCTGTGAAGAGTATATTGGCCCAGTCATTAATGTTCCAATTTACATGTTCTCTGGCAAATCTTAAGTGAGCCACTCGGTGGTTCCTAGTGAGACGAGGGGCTGTTACAGCTACTCTAGCTCTTAATCCACTCTGTCGTAACCTATTCCGAATAGTTTGAGTACTCACACGAGTATTTCTGACTCTAGCCAAGTCGTTCTGCAATTGTCTCGCAGTTACATGTCTTCGTCGTAATGCTTGTAGTAGTAAATAGCGGTCATCTTGGCGAGTAGAACATCTTGGGCGACCTGGTACAGGTCTTCTACTGTAATTGCCTGTTTCCCTTTATCTGGCTACGGCTCTAGAAACACTTGACTGATTGATGTTCATCAAATTAGCAACGTATGCTTGAGATCGTCCATCTTCGATTAAAGCAACTATAGCAGCCACTTGTTCTGAAGTTAAATTGCTCATTTTAGTTTTAAAAGCGTTGGTACAGAACTCTGACTTCGCACTTTAAAATTTGTCCGTATAGGGAAGACTTTCAATAAACAACTGAACAAACCTTACACATATGCATTTTTCTAAATGTGTTCTTTTAGAAAAAAAAGTAAAAAAGCTATTTTCCATGATTTTGTTAGTGTTTTTATAGTTCACATACACGAGGCAAACTTTTTGTGAACGTATAAAAACATCTTGGTTTATAAATGCCTTTTTTTAATTTATGCGATACTTTTTTGGCGGAGTGTAGTTGAATCTTAAATAGATGATATTTCTCCTTTTTCAACAACTTCAGTACTGCAAACTTACTGACATCATTATCTGCCGCTAACCTAAAAGCCGATGTCTTTTCCATTAAGTGCTATTACCTGCTACTAACTTTCGAGAAGAACAGTGAGGATTTTCTTCCAATTGTTAAAGAATATCCACTTTTTTGTCTGCACTTATTTCTGGACGATCGCCCTTTGGAATATTTTTAACATCTCTCGTCTCCCTATTTTTTTTTTTGTTTGCTAACTGTTGATTGCGTAATAGGACGATCTGGATATTCAGCATTAAACATATCCCACACGTCTTGCTGAGATCTTGTGAGGTACCCACAATCAAGATACATTAATATTTCTATACGTTGTATTATTGTTAAATTAGCCATGATCGCTTACTACAATAAACTACAATGAGTGTTAAAGGTTGACAAAATGCTTTTATAAAACAGGTGGCTAGATTTAAAATTTTTACAAAAGTATCTTGATTATCCAGTACGCTACAAAGGTTGTAAAATACAAAGGAAAGGTACAACAACAAGCAATTTATTTTCCGTTCACGATCTGAATTATTTGCCGTCTTGGATAATACTAACATTTAATCTAATTTTATGTTTTAATATTTTAATAATGATAATTTAGAATCATCTTCTGTTTAATACGATAATATCAACGTTAAATGTTCAGCTTGTTTCTCCTCAGAATTTTTGTTATGCAACCCTATGATATATTTGCATGCTCTTAAATGGTAGAAAAAGCACTATCGGATTGTAACGCGAAAAATGTATATTGCCATTTAACATTTTCTTGGATGAGGTCATAAATAAAAAAACAAATGAAAGTCGGAAGGTGAATCGCACGTATTAATGCGTATTTCTACAAAATAAAATCGACGTGTTTCAGCGTTTTCATAAAAACCGGCTGAATACACTTTTTTTTTAATATTCCATGCTTTAATCCCACACTGTATATTGTCTGCACCTATTACTGAGACAACCAACAACCACTCCTCTGTTTGGTTGCCTGCGAATTAACTTGAACGAACTTTTTAGAGGTACAGCGTATTTTGAGAGTAATTTGTACAACTTTCACAATCACATACTTGTGACAGGTGCCCTATAAGTTATCTTTTTTTTTTACTTACAGTTAGATAAATCGTATAATTTCGCTACGCGTAGCGTAAAATAGTAACTAGGTAACTTTAGATTGGCATAAACAAGATAACAAGTGGAAAAAGCGTCACTCTAGATAATTGAAATGGAATGACAGTTTAATTGTATAAATAAAAAAGCCGTATTGGCTCATTGTTACAGTTCAGATAATTGAAAGTTATCTTTTTGCCGCTAGCAGTGGGCAAAAATCGTTAGACAATTGAGTTTCTTGTTCCGGCTTGCGAAGCACTTATAGTTTTTTCTATTCTTCTAGTTAACTATCTTGGTCACTATTGCTGTAGTGAGCAAGATAGTAAAACGGATAATTTAGCATTTGCGCTAGAGACTGCTAAAGGTATAATGGATTTTTTTTTATCCGCTGTTATTAAATCATTTTCTTGATTGTTAATAATTTCACGGAGTAAAGCGATTACTCCTATTAAAGTTGACAGACGTAGATTTAGTGTAATTCAATCCAATTAAGAAATATCCACAATGTCATTTATCGACAACCATCCAGACAATATAAGATTATAATTTCTTAAGTAATCTTATTTTTTTTTTGCAAGAGTCTAAGTCGCGTAGAAGAAATCATTAAGGTCTTGCCACGTACAGCACGAAGTTTGGACATATGCCGTGTCCCGTATTTTCTGTCCGAACGTTGTTATTTTTTGAGATAAAAAGACGAATTGAAAAAGAATGTTAGGTACTTTTTAATGTTTATTCGATACAAGTCAAGAGTCAAGAGAGTACTCCGAACTTTCAATTTTAAAGTAGTATCCAACAAGATTTTCTTTTAATTCCTTATAAAGAAAGATCTGAAGTTGGTAGGGGTGTGGAACATTTTGAGCGATACAAGGGAAAGTTCTTTTAATAGGTGGAAATCTACTTTGAAGAAACGCGTTATTTTATAACGGGATACTGCAGAGTGTAGCACGTAAATGCAACTCTTTTATAATACGCATAAAAGAAAGGTGGTTTGCTCTTTATGTGTTTCCAAATATAGAGAGTGTTCCAGAGATAAGTAACACCAAATAAAAACTATTTGTAAAACTAAAAAAAAATGTTTTTTTAAATAGTTCAATTGAAGACATTCTATTCATAGCGAAGTGTTACATCACTTACATCATCCGACGTCCTTTACTTGTAAAACAGTATTTCTTAGTTTCTGTATCGTAGATATTTTATGCTTCATTTTTCTGCAGAATGTATTAACATATGCGACATGCATGACTTTTACTACTACCATTTTCCGTAACACATTACATATATGCAAGTTACGCGATATATTGCGCTGCTACGAACAGGAAGAGTATTGCATGATCGTGTTTTTTTTTTTTTTTTTAGGGAAATATGTTGTGGAAAACAAGAGAAGCGAGTGCCTGACGCATGCAACGTCGATTGGAAATTACCTGTGTAGATGATGGATAACTTCGGAAAAGTATTCTCGCGCGCAAAATAACCTCTTGTTACCTTTATGACTGTGGAATTTTATACTAGCGATCTGATTCGTTCCCTTCAATTAACTATTTAGATATGCATTTGGGTACTACGCGTGTCATTGAGACTTGAAGCGAAAATATGAGATAGGGTAGTGTGACGCGCAGGGGACCCATTAAGCAACATATTGAAACAGCAAATTGAATCTCTCTTGGGAAATACATATGAGATCTTAGACAAATATGTATTTAAAGTAAAAAAAAAATTAAATGCCAAATGGTGTATTAACTTTATTATTCAAAAAAAATTAAATCGGTTTTACAATTAGAATTATTAACAATCACCTAAAACAATCAGCTAAAAATATTAATTCAATGTTTTTAATGATTTTTTGAATTTTAATAAATTTTCAATAATACACTGTAGAAAAATATTTAAAAAAATTAATAAAAATTTGTTACTTGGGGGCGAAAAAATTAATAATTGGACAAAATTATTGTTACGAAATTAAAAGTTAATTGTTAGAGTTGAAATAAGATCTTCAATTAACTGTTTAGATATGCATTTTGGTACTACGCGTATCATTGAGACTGGAAGCCAAAATATGAGATAGGGTAGTGTGACGCGCAGGGGACCCATTAAGCAACATATTGAAACAGCAAATTGAATCTCTCTTGGGAAATACATATGAGATCTTAGAAAAATATGTATTTAAAGTAAAAAAAAATTAAATGCCAAATGGTGTATTAACTTTATTATTCAAAAAAATTAAATCGGTTTTACAATTAGAATTTTTAACAATCATCTAAAATAAACAGCTAAAAATATTAATTCAATGTTTTTAATGATTTTTTGAATTTTAATCAATTTGCAATAATACACTATAGAAAAATATTTTAAAAAATTCATAAAAATGTTTTACTTGGGGGCGAAATCAATAATTGGATAAAATCTTTTTTATGTAATTAATAGTTAATTGTTAGAATTGAGATAAGATCTCGGGAATCCATTACTGCTATAAGTCCACCGCAAAGTAGAATTTTGGAACCTTTACTGTTTATGAACAACTTTCTCGAGTATATTCCTTTCTGTACGCTATATCTGATAGAAGTATACATTCTCCTAAAGAACCAGTTATCAGAAAATTTTATAGTAAATTTAAAAATCAATTTTTCAATAAATTTGTCTCTCTAAACAATGTATTGGCTAGTATACTATTAAATATTGTCAAACGAAAATTTCTGTATCATTGCAAATATGAATAATACTTGAATGAATACTTGATGAATAGAGAGAACAAAGGATGAAATTATTATTTTTCTGCAGAGTATAGACAGACTCGTGTTTTGTCGATTCTCGGGGACGCCAGTCAGACACGAATCCATCTAATCGCTTCAAAAAAAGAATGATTCCACCTGCCTTTGTCATCTTTATTGGCCTAGGCTTCACCTAAGAGACAACATTGCCGCTTGTCTTAAGTCGTCGCCAGACAGTTTCCCGAGACAAGCTCACACTTACAAGTCAATCGACTACTCTACGTGCTCGACATCAATACAGGTTTCAGGAAACTCTTGATAATCTTGTTTGATAACTTTTATACCATTGACGGAGTCAAACGATTATTCATTAGTTTCGAAGAAGTCTTCAACTTCAAAACTTTAAAAAAAAAAAATGATATATTTTAAAAATAAATAGAACTTCAAAATTATTTTTTTCATTTCCAAATATCCGATATAGTAAATACTCTCATGACTAGAAAGCATGACTTTATAACGACTCGATAGACTCGTGTCTATTCACCTCATGAGAATGGATTCGTGTTGTCTACTGGTGTCTCTGAGAGTCGACAAAACATGGGTCTGTCTAATCCAAATATGGGCAATCTTTGACATGTTGTGGGCCAAACCTTAGTGTGCAAATACGTTCGCGGGCCGCGTTTAGAAGTAGTGCATTTTAAAGTAGTGTTCGTAATTTTTAGCAATAGATATCAGACATGAAATAATACGACAATGTTACTATAATGCAATTTATTAAAATAAGAAAATGAAATGAAAAAAGATAGGTACAACATCATAATTAAATCGTAAAATTTGGAATTATAGGGCTATAAGGGCTTATAGGGTGGGATGGGGGTGAGTTGGCTAGGCCTCGCATTGCTGATTTGCCCTTTATATTGTAGAAACGATCTTCCGACGTTTTTGATCTTCTTTTATACACATCAGCTTTACTAACACGTCCTTGAAGAGGTACGTATAAGTGACAGTCATCCTGTATGTACGTAGATAAATTTCTTGGTATGGCGTCCAAAATATATAAAATCTGATACAATTCTGAAAAAATCTCGTCATTAAGATACGAGAGAGCCTTAGATGAGAAACTTAGCTCGTCTGCAATTATATTCTTTAATAGTATTAATGCGTAAGAATGTAGATTACATAAGCGTAACAAATTGTCCCTGTAACAGCAGGAAAATTAGAAATTTACATCCAAATCTGAGGCGATAATCTACAGATGAAGGATTATAATCTTACGTACATTGCATTGCGTTCTAGGCATATTTCATACCGCGTAAAACCATTCGTAAAAAGATGTTGGATAGCGTATCAACGATGAAGGATAAACTAACGTCATCTTGACCAGTTAATGAGAGTCGCTATCGTGCCTGGTCAAAGATTTGTATTGTGGTTGTTACTAAGTCCTTTGAAAGTAAGTTAAAACTAAACACGACTAAAAGGAAGCATATGTTTGAGGATGTTGATCATGGTAGTTAAGTTAGTAAGTTCTGGTGGTTATTACTTTTTTTCTTCTTAATTAAGGCAAAGAAAAAATTAATAACCCTAACTAAAGCACTCATATTATTATCCAAATTTGAAACACTCAACCATTTACTTAAAAAATCACAAAGGATTTTCGTTAGTGATTCTTTCTGCTGAGAAATGATCAAAGTTTCTTTATTGAGCGCATTCTGAGGAACATTTCTTAGATCAAGTATGGGCAACCCTTTACATGTTGTGGGCCAAACTTTAGTGTGCAAATACGTTCGCGGGCCGCGTTTAAAAGTAGTGAATTTTAAAGTAGTGTTCGTAATTTTTAGCGATAGATATCGGACATGAAATAATACGACAATGTTATGATAATGCAATTTATTAAGATAAAAAAATGAAATGAAAAGATAGGTACAACATTATAATTAAATCGTGAAATTTGGAATTATTATAAACTACGAAAGTTAAACAGGGACAACGAAATCAATGAGACACTTGAGCTTAAATTTGAGAAACTAATCCTTTGATGTTTAGATTAATTCCATTGATACAAAGACATAAAGAATTTTCCAAATTATCGTCAGTCAGCCTTGTACGATGTTTTGATTTATCAATTTTCATCATTCAAAAGAACTGTTCGCATTTATAAGTACTGTCGAACGCACAAATCAATCTTCTTGCGAATTTCTAAGCTCGGGAAAATGGTCTTCTTCGAGGTATTTTTTGTAGAAATCGCACAACTCCACGTTTTCAAATTTAGATTTTAGGAGTGAGTTTTCTTGAAGCTCGATCAACTCCGTTTGCGAGTGTATTGGAGCATTTTGTACATTACTTTTTGTTGGAGTAGCAAATAAATTGAAACCGTTCTCAATGTTTTTAAAATCGCTAAATCTGAATGAAATGGTAACTGTTACCAGACAGCATCTGTGCCTCCCACAGGCGGATTTTGTTCTGAAACGCTTTCAAACGGCTGTACAAATCATTTGCTAACTGTTCTTGTTTTTTAAATTTCAAATTTAAATCATTCAAATGGCGAGTAAGGTCGCCCAGAAATGCTAAGTCACATATCCATTTTAAGCCACTCAATTCAAATAGTGGTTTATTTTTTGTTTGCATAAAATCTGCTATCCCAGTTCTAAGCTCGTAAAACCGTTTCAACATTTTTCCTTTGCTTAGCCATCTGACTTCACAATAATATGCTGCGTCCTCATATTCGGCTGATATTTCATCCAAAAGCGCCTTGAACTGACGATGGTTAAGCCCTCGGATCGAATAAAATTGATGTTTTTTTACTACCACATTCATAACATTCTGGAGTCGAATGGACTTAGAACACAAGTTCTGTTGATGGATAATGCAATGAAGGACTATCTAATCATCTTTTAGCACATTTAATTCAGTTGCTTTTTCATACAGAATTCCGATAAAACCTTTACGTAAACCAACCGTAGAAGGCACACCATCTGTCCATACGCACATGTCGATCTTCCTCATTCGGAATGAGTATGAGTAAGTAGTGTAATATTTTCTTTTTTAATTAGGTTTTTCAAAATGTCTCGCGGGCCAGATCAAATCTTACAGCGGACCGGTTGTTGCCCACATATGGTCTAGTCTCCGCAAAAAAGTAATAATTTCACCCGCCTTTGTTCTCTGTAGTTATGACGTGCATGCATACAATGCGTAACCAATACATAATTATTTACGTAAATTCAAACAAAAACGTATTACCTAATCCTAATTATTAGAAAAATGAATCGTATTTGTATGTGCAAAGATTCAACTAAACCCATTCCTACAAGAGACATTAAATAAGCACATCTTACAGTACCGCCACTAACGTGACACTATTACGTTAACGACTCCCCAGTTTATGAGAACATATAATTCCGCTACTACCCCATTAAGCCGTTCCTCGAATACCCTTTTTCCTACAAGGCTGCTTTTGGAATAAATATGACGTGAATTCAATCGTATTTAATGCAACGAATAACATTATACGTATGCATGTTCTTCGGTGTCTTCGTCATAGTGCAAACCCACACGCACGTTACGGTGGTACGCCGTTTCTATCCAGAAAGGTCAATAGCACACCTGAATGGGAGAGTATAGTGAATGACTTCTTCTGTCACCACGGGGTTTGGACGGATAACAATGCGACCGTCACAATACGGATATTGCCGTGTCCGTGGCCCACCTGAGACGTTAAGATTTATGACGTGAGTATGCACATTGCACATGCATACGTACGTGCGTACAATGGTATTGTCGTGAAAGAAATATCGGCGTAAGATAGTCATCGGCGCGGATGTTTACTCGCATCAAATTTAGCTTTAGATTCCTTAGCAACGGGTACGTACCCAGTAAGGAATATCTTGTTAGAATATCTGATATTTTAATTGTGAATGACATAGATAATTAAAGTCTTTCCTTTTAGGAAAGGCTTCACCTAATGTACGAACGAAAATTGTCTACTGAGGCCGCAGGAATCATCATTCTGCGGAAGGCGTACCTTCGGCATGATGAAGAATATATTTCAGCTAAAACGAACGGAAACATGTAGAACAGTTTTTAATGGAAAGTTATTATTAAGATAGTTATTCTTCCGTTGTGTTTATATCTTTGAATGTGGGATGTTCCTAAAGGAAAAACCATGTTTCTCCATGCAGTAATAATGTCCTTGAGTAGGTACCATTATAAACTACAAGAACTTTAATAAAATAAAGGCGTTGTAACAATCATTACTTCCAATCATTAATTTCCATAATCTCCTACCTGGGCCCTTAAAAGACCTATGAATTAAAAAATAATGGCTTCAATTCTATCTTTGTTCTCTTGTTTATTATTTATGTTTAACTCTGGCATGTCCTATATCAAGTATGATCGGAAGGAAAAGTAAACTGTTATATCAATTGTTGGTAACATCATGATTTCTGCGTTACATCAAGCAAATTTGTTCATTGATTTATTAGAGCTTGTAGATGTAAATGCAATAGCTAAAATAAAAGCATCAACAAGAGCGGAAGCACAACCTACCTTTGATGCTTGTATAATATGATAAACTAAAAGAAAAGATCACATGGTTATAGGAAATTAACACAAATATACGAGGATGATATGATAAGTATCTGTATTAAGAAAAAGAACGCAGCTGTTTCGCATTATAGCCTTAAGTTCAGCTATGTTACAACCGCTTTAAGCCATCCAAATAATAGGATATGTCGAACTCTCCAAAGTATGCCTCTGTTTCGGCAATGACATGCTCATTTAAGGGGAACTGCTTTCCACCAAGCCATTTTCTCAAGCTCGAAAAAAGGAAAGAAGTCGTTCGAGTCGAAATCTGGCAAATATGGTGGTCTAAGCGTCAGTTCATACCACCTCTGAAATCACAATTGCCAATGAACGGATCAGGACATGATGGCAAAGAAAATGTTCGCTTCGCTTGGACGTGCTTTTTTCTCTTTAGTTCATTGCCGGGTCGCTCCAATAACTCAATATATGGTTATCCTTCCTTTCTCCAAATAATCACTTAAAATTATCGATTGCGAATCCCAAAAAGATGGTCGCTGTGGATGTTCTCACTAATGGAATCGTCTTCAACCACTTTGACGCATGTTCACCAGGATAACACTGATTTTTGATTTCTGGATAATGCACCCAGTCATAAATTGCCGTCTTTTTATAGTATTTCGTAATTGTTGTTCTTTTTAATTCATCTAATGTTTTTCCAGATAGGATATACACAATTAAAAGTCTTCGCATCTATTTACTATATTTTATTCACTCCTATGGCACAATTACCATTATTACGCATGATGGTTTAATCTATTCGAGATAACAATTAATCGCGATACTCAGTGAAAAGAACCATTTATCTGGAAATTCTTTAAGGTGAACGAACAAACAATACGTATTAAAGATATCAAATATACATGTATTGCAGGTTATATAAATATTGCACAGTTTAGTCGTGCTCTGCTTTTATGAATTTCAATAAGATTGCCGTTTATTTTTTAAATCCGTAAGTTCTCTTTAATAACCTTATAAAGTCATTTATAAAAAGTTTCTAATTTGTTTCCAGTTTCGTTACCCTCTAAATGGCATTAGTCCGCGAAATCTACGAAATCCTCCTGTTTACTGATAAAAATTGTCGATTCAAATTTCGGACCTATCAGCATTCTGTCTAATTGCGCTAAGTTCTTTGAGCAGTTACTTTATGATAGTTTGTATAACAATGTTAAACCATTTTTATCTATCCACCAGCATGGTTTTATTAAGGGTCGATCTACTGCTACCGACTTGATTGAACTAACGCAGTACATTAGCAAATGTGTTGATAATCGCCAGCAAGTAGACGTAATTTATGCTGACTTTAGTAAAGCCCTTGATACGAGAGATCATGCGATACTTTTGTCCAAACCTTCTTCCATTGGATTTTGTCCTAGTGCTGTAGCACTAATCAGTTCTTATCTCTGCAACGGCTCCTGCTACGTTCATTACAATGGATTTATTTACCGGACCTTTCGTTGCAACAAGTGGCGTACCTCAGGGTTCTAACCTAGGCCCGCTTCTTTTTAATATTTACTTAAATGACCTTTTACTATCTTTGAATTGCAATATTCCTGCTTATTCCGACGATTTAAAAATCTTTAATAAAGTCGTGCTTCCATCTGACTCCTTACATCTGCAGAAAAATCTTTCAATTATATATGAATGGTTGCAGTGTACTCGCTTTCACTCGTTCTTCGAACCCACAAATACTTAAACTATTATGTCGCGAATCATACCATCTGTAGAGTGAATTTGTTTAGTGATCTTGGTGTACTGTTCGACCACAAACTGACATTTCCGCCGCATAAACATCTGTTCTTCACCATCTAAATCGCTTGGCTTTTTATTTAGAACTCTTTCCACCTTCGAAACGTGGAATTACTGATCCTGTTTCTCGAAGTCGATACACGGTTCTCACAATTGTCTCGGATGATGGATGCCGCCGATTGGGAAACCGTTCCGCGTACAAATTTTCTGCCGCAAGACTATTTTGTCCTGTTTCGCCATAAATCAAAATCATATCGGTGTATTCGATATTCGTGTAGGATGCCATTGCAATTGCGTGTAATGACGGTGAATGCTATGTGCATACTAAATGGATATCCGAACGCTGCTTCAGCGACTGCCGGTGATTCCCATATGTTAACTAAGACAGAGTCGGACTCGAATAAAGAAAAATCATTTTCTCGTTACTACGTGCACATAGAACCATAATATTTTGTATTTAGGCATTACTCATGCGTTTCTTTCACCTATTTTTTTTTTCGTACTATATCCGAATAAGACTG
>JAIOKQ010000376.1:0-10416 GCA_020654165.1 Oryctes rhinoceros
AGTCTTATTCGGATATAGTACGAAAAAAAATTAGGTGAAAGAAACGCATGAGTAATGCCTAAATACAAAATATTATGGTTCTATGTGCACGTAGTAACGAGAAAATGATTTTTCTTTATTCGAGTCCGACTCTGTCTTAGTTAACATATGGGAATCACCGGCAGTCGCTGAAGCAGCGTTCGGATATCCATTTAGTATGCACATAGCATTCACCGTCATTACACGCAATTGCAATGGCATCCTATACGAATATCGAATACACCGATATGATTTTGATTTATGGCGAAACAGGACAAAATAGTCTTGCGGCAGAAAATTTGTACGCGGAACGGTTTCCCAATCGGCGGCATCCATCATCCGAGACAATTGTGAGAACCGTGTATCGACTTCGAGAAACAGGATCAGTAATTCCACGTTTCGAAGGTCGTGGCCGTCATATATCACGTAGAGTTCAGCAAGCAGAAGAGCATATTTTAAACATCGTTGAGGCGGAAGCAGGCATAAGTACTACAACTTTAGCCCAGCAAGTAAATGTGTCCCAAACGACGGTGCATCGAATTTTGAAAAATAATTTACTTCATCCGTATCACATCCAGCGCGTGCAAAGATTAACGGAATTAGATTATCCTCGCCGTCTTGCCTTCTGCGAGTGGTTTCAACGCACCGAAGTTCTTCAACCACGTCTTGCGTCAGTAATTCTCTTTACCGACGAATCCACGTTTACAAGAGATGGTATTTTGAATTACCATAACATTCACCACTGGGCAGACGAAAACCCACACGAGATACACCAAGACGCCTCGCAAGTTAGTATATCTGTCAATGTTTGGGCGGGTTTAGTAGGCGATTACCTACTTGGACCACATGTGCTCCTACAACGATTAAATACAGAATCCTATTTACAGTTACCAGATACAGATACCACTAGCGATACGGCAACAATTGTGGTTTATGCATGACGGAGCACCCGCGCATAGTAGTCGAGTAATTCAAGCATTTTTGAACCAAAGATTTCCACAATGGATTGGACGTGGAAGTCGTACTCCATGGCCACCTCGTAGTCCCGATCTAAATCCATTAGACTATTTTCTGTGGGGATACATGAAAAGCTTGGTATATGATCGTCGCCCTGATATTGAAAATGTCGAAGATCTGCGAAATCGCATTTATGTTGCAGCTCAACGCATTCGCGAAGACATGGTAAATTTTACTCGTGTGCATAATAACTTTCGTCGCCGAATTGATGCCTGTATTAGAGCTCACTGTGGACATTTCGAACATTTTTTACATTAATAAATTATTTTGTCCTGTTTCGCCTAGATCGGTCCTTGTTAGGACCACCACAAATTTCATAAAAAGAAAAAGAATGTATAACTACAAATAACTCAAAACCCGACATTTCGGATGCATTAACTTTAAACATTAAGAACGCAAATCATATGGTTATCGGCATATTCAATGTAAACACTTCGACATCAGCTGTACGACAGACTAATGCATTTCAATAGACTATTCACTATTCATAGCATCTACAATGCTTTATCGATTTTTATTTGCATCTGGGTTAACTTTGATTCATCAGCGGTATTTGTATAATATAGGAGAAACAAAGATATGGACCGGCTTTACCTGCATTTTGGGCCCTAAAATTTGAACAAAATGTATATGTTACAAATAAATTTCTTTTTAAATTTTCAGTAACACATTGATAGGTAGTCTTCAGATTTCGGTAGCTTAAGTGCTATTTACAGGTAACCCTGTATAGTGCCTGGATTATGACTGTTTGGTCAGATGTCGTAGCGATCAGGACTTCGAATTTACGCTACGTACTCATATTTACAACGCACGTTGTAAATATGAGATATAAGACATCACAATTTTACGGCAGAATAACTAGGAAGCTTTTGTTGCATTTTTGAAGAATATTTTGTGTAAGGCGCACGGCCACTAAAACTTTCAAACTTCGCGGGTGATTAATTTTAATTGCCTAATTATTTTGAAAAGTATCCATCTTAGATGTGTTTTGAATTATTTGTTTTTTTGTAAGGGCAATTTGATAAGAAGAAGAAAAAAATAGTTGGATTAATCGTAATCGTCAAACATTTTGCACAATGTTTTCGAAAAATTCATTAATTAATTATAACAAGGGCGAGTATCAGCGATTTTTTTTTGATATGTTGGTACCACAAAATAAATAGGCTTTAAAATATTTACAACACTCAATACCATGCCGAATTATGTTATTTGTGTATAGAAGGTTATGTTGTTATAACCTCTATAGTTAAGAGGCTATGCAATTTAATAATAATTCAAAACATTTAATATTAAACGGTAAAAGATAATCCTGTACGATAAACATTAAAAATACAATTACTTACAAATAAAATGGAAGAATCTGAAGGAAGTGATTATGGCGAAGACATGTTGGAAATGGTCGAAAATGAGGACATAGAGTTTTTAAAAAACGCTATCAATAACAAATCTTACGGTATCTTAAAAAGAGTCAAACACGTTAAGTATGATTTGACAATGGAAACCAATTCCGATGATAAAATAATAAATTATTTACAGAGGTCCCAATGCTGCAAAAAGAAGAAAAGTAGAAGAGAATGATATTGGAATACCAGAAGATTATTACGAAAGTCAATTAGAAGAACCGGAAATTGTAAAGAATTTATTACCTATTAAAACAAAGCAGGGTATCATTAAAAGATCACAGACCCAAAGCAGAAATGTAGAAATTGCATGTGAAAAGGAACATATTATTGAAGATGCCGAGAAACATTCGGATGATAAAGATGATGAATATGTATTGGACGATGACGCGAGTAGTAAAGTGCCTCAATCCACAGCAGATCTTTTGGCACGTTATGTCGAATCACTTCGAAATAAAAAAGTCCATATTGGCTACTTATGTTCAAGTTTGCTTGAAAATCCCGAAGAAAGAATTGCAAATTTTAAAGTTCTATTTAAAATATTCGATGATGAAGCAGTTAACGCATCACTTTCTATTAAAAAGTTAATTATAATTTCATTACTCGAAGTATTTAAAGATATCTTACCATCATATCAGATTAAATTTCAAGACGACAAAAATGTGAAGCGTAAGATTATATACTTATTGTTTTATTATGAACATATTTTTATCGGCTTTTGTTTCAGTGAAGAAGGATACGTTGAAATTACAAAAATATGAGGAATCATTGTTACAATATTACAAAAAATACTTGCAAAAGCTAGAGAAACTTATCAGTGTTCTGTTTCAGTAAAAAGGTGCTTTGAAAAATCAATCAATGGTAAGTAAATTAACTTTTTATGATTGTCACTTATCTGAAGTGTCTTTCTCAAATGTTAGTAACAATGATCTAAAATTAACTGACTTTAAAAAAGGAGACAGGTTTTGATTTTTGTTGTTTGTGGTATATTACTTCGCAACTCTGATGTTTCTCAGCCTATTTCAATTTCTTCTTTCCTTCTTTTTTTTTATTTTGAATTGGATAGCGTCGGGTTGATCCTACACCTTTTTTGCATTATTTAGTATTGCATAAAAAAGGTTGCAAGGTTTCCGATAACAAAATATTGCCATTTTTAAGATCGGCAATAAACTTGATCCACCAAATATATTTCTTTAGACATCTTTCTAATATTTTCATATCCTGGTATCCCAAGTAGTATACAGGATGTTTATGACCTTGTGATTTTATTTTCAGCGAGTGATTAAACATCTTAAAATAAGGTCACTAACATCAAAATATCTTGACAGAAATTGTATAATAAGAGATATTAATGTAGAACAGGACAATTTCGACCAATCCGCTTATTTTCAAATACATTATCTTAATGTTGGTAAACTAAACGATGTGGCAATGAGCCATCGTGAAGAAACCACATTTGTCGAAGTACATTCAAAGGAACTTTTGCCAGCAGTTCCATAAACTGATTTTCCAAAAACAAAAGATAATCATACTCATTTCGAATTAATAACGCAAAGAAGCCAATAAATTGTCCGTTGACCAGTTCCAGTATCCAAAATTCGTTGGTGTCATCCAGGTTCATCATCTTGACCTTGACGTGTTTGCAGTACACCAGTTTCACGGGCGGCGAATTTTTGTGAAATAGGTGTTTCCCTAAACAATGCATAAGTATCGGTAACCTCCACAATATATAATAATTAGTCCGGGATGGCCGTTTCGAGGACACGAATGGTCTTCATCATCAACCGGTGACCGAATGATGTGAGAAAAAAATTTCTAAAAGGAACATCCATGTAC
This sequence comes from Oryctes rhinoceros, assembly GCA_020654165.1. NCBI lineage: Eukaryota > Metazoa > Arthropoda > Insecta > Coleoptera > Scarabaeidae > Oryctes > Oryctes rhinoceros. The sequence continues at coordinate 4,272 of JAIOKQ010000376.1, forward strand.
TCTACCTACTTCGTAGAGAAAATATATTCTTTTCAAGTGCCTATTTCTACCTCCTGAAACTGCGACGTGCGAAAAATAGCGTCCGTTCTTCCGAGAAGAAATATCGTTTACAAGTGCCTATTCAGTGGCCACTTAGACGGAAAGATCTCCTTTCTAACCTAAAATATAAACAAGTGCCAGCCTATTGCAAAAGGTCGAAAAGGACAGTACGACAACGGTCCATTTTCTCTGTTCATCCGATTTTTATTACTTTTTATGTAAACCTTCTCGTACGCGTCTAATTCTCGCGGCGACGTTACGTTTTTAACTAATTCTTTTTTTAAAAGTTTTTTTAATTTAATACCGTGCCCGGTTTCATTTATTTGTGCGTTACACTCGACGCGTCTAATTGGTCATAGTGATAATTTGTTACACGTTCTTTGAATCTAGTTTCTATCGCTCCTTTCGTTTGTCCAATTTAGACTTTATTACAGTCACTATATGCAAGTTTATAAATGCCCGACCTTTCTTCTATTTTCGGTTTATCCCTAGGATTACCGAGGAGGTTTTTAAGTGTGTTGCGCGAACTAAAGCATATGTTCATATTTTGACTCTTAAAAATCTTACTAACGCTTTCGAAATGCTGGTAAATGGGAGTTTCACGAATCTTACTATTAGTTTCTACCGTCGTTAAGGTCGTGGAATTTCTTACGTAAAGTTTATGTTGGACTTTCTTAAGCATGCGATCGACTTCTATAAAAGAGTAACCGTTGTAAATAGCTACATTTTTTATGAATTTAAGTTCTCTGTTAATCCTCCTTCTGCTTAGAAGGAATTTAACTAATTTATTAGTTAAGAAGCTAATCGCGGCCATTTTGTGTTGTTTACAGTGGTTAGAATCGTCCATAATGTACCTATTAGTATTGGTGTCCTTTATATAGATGTCAATTTGTAGTAATTATTATTGTTTTTAGTCACTAAACTATCTACGGAACGGAAGCTGATTGTTCACTTCTTCTTCTACTGTGAATTTAATGGTTTCAAATTTTGAGTTAAGGGTCGCGAGAAAATCCGGTATATTACTTTTATTACACTCCGCGAAAAAAGTATGGCATAATTTAGTTTTGAATCATAAAAGTATCGCATAATCTTTGTTTGTAGCATAAAGTTGTAAATATACTTTAATGCGCTCTAAGATATAATTTCTATGATTGTTTAAATAAAATACAGGCCAAATAAAAACAAGAACTCATACTTGAGATTTTTATTAAAGCAAGAAATTATAATTTTGGAAAGAAAAATGTCATAACAGTAGCTTTTAATACTGAGTATTGCCACCTCTGGCTCTTATGACCGCTCGCATACGGTTTGGCAGAGATTCGATTAACCTCCGTATATAAGCCTGATCCAAATTCTCCCACTCGTCGCGGAGAGCATTTTCTAGTCCATGCAGGTCCGTCTGTGAAGGAGGTCCCACACGTGCTCGATAGGCCAATCTTTTCCTGGACGATTATTGCAACATGCGGTCGTGCATTATCGTGCATTAACATGAATTCGTTTCCTATAATTGGCGCATATGGTACTACATGTTCTTCTAAAATGTCCGTTATATACCTGTGGGCAGTCAGTAGACAGAGTGTACCTCTGTACTAACTCTGTACGACCTGTTAAACAGATGCCTCCCCAAACCATAATAGAGCCACCAGCGAAATTAGGTCTACCGTCTCGTCTGTACACTGAGATATGCCTATCTGAGGTGTAAAGACCAAATCTTGACTCATCTGTGAAGAGTATATTGGCCCGGTCATTAATGTTCCAATTTACATGTTCTCTGGCAAACCTTAAGCGAGCCACTCGGTGGTTCCTAGTGAGACGAGGGGCTGTTACAGCTACTCTAGCTCTTAATCCACTCTGTCGTAACCTATTCCGAATAGTTTGAGTACTCACACGAGTATTTCTGACTCTAGCCAAGTCGTTCTGCAATTGTCTCACAGTTACATGTCTTCGACGTAATGCTTGTAGTAGTAGATAGCGGTCATCTTGGCGAGTAGAACATCTTGGACGACCTGGTACAGGTCTTCTACTGTAATTGCCTGTTTCCCTATATGTGGCTACGGCTCTAGAAACACTTGACTGATTGACGTTCATCAAATTAGCAACGTATGCTTGAGATCGTCCATCTTCGATTAAAGCAACTATAGCAGCCACTTGTTCTGAAGTTAAATTGCTCATTTTAGTTTTAAAAGCGTTGGTACAGAACTCTGACTTCGCACTTTAAAATTTGTCCGTATAGGAAGAACTTCAATAAACAACTGAACAAACCTTACACATATGCATTTTTCTAAATGTGTTCTTTTAGAAAAAAAAAGTAAAAAAGCTATGTTCCATGATTTTGTTAGTGTTTTTATAGTTCACATACACGAGGCAAACTTTTTGTGAACGTATAAAAATATCTTGGTTTATAAATGCCCTTTTTTAGTTTATGCGATACTTTTTTGGCGGAGTGTAGTATCAAAAACCGCGAGAATATCATCTACGTACCTAAGCCAAATTCTAGGAAAATATGCGACATTCGCTGTCTTGCATGTTTCCAATTTGCTCATGAACAAGTTGGTTATGAAGGGGGACAATGGGTTGCCAATTTCTGTACCTTCTAATTGTTCATAGGAGTCCTCTACTTGAACGCAATTTTGCTTCATGCCGAGTGACGTTAATCTTTTATATTCTGCTATTTTGGAATCTTCAATGTTATTGAGTTTTAGGAGCACAATCGAATACTCTATGGTTTCAAGGACCGGGCACTAGTTAAGAGTGAACAAACATCGAACGATACTAAAATTTCCCCATCTTCTAGTTTGATACACTATCAAAAATAATTTGTAAAAAAAGTAAACAATTACTTTATTTACAAATTTTAATGAGTTTTCTACTTTGAAGCTCTTTACTTTGATGGGTAAATGTTTGTATTCATTTACTAGCCAGTTGGACAGTTTGTACGCGGGTGAGTCTATGCTTGAAACAATGAGTCTCATAGATCTACCCGGTTTATGGATTTTCCGTAAGCAATACATATTTGGCACTGTTGGGTTTGAAATTGACAGTTTGAACTTAAGATTCGCGTTAATGAGTTTTGGACAATTTTTCAGAGTTTCTTTCGCTTCCCTAATCATAGCTGGTAAAGGTTTTTTCTCATTTCTCTATAAGATCCTGATGATAACAAACTGTTGATGCGACTGAAGTAATCCGGCTTGTTCAGAATGACTATTTTATTCCCTTTATCAAATTTCAGATATAAACAGCGTTGTCTTGTTAGAAAACCGCTTTGCGTACAACCGACTTGCAATAGCGGAATTGTGGCGTACTTCCCCATAAATTTTTATCTTTCCTTATTAGAATTTATTCGGGAGAATTTATGTCAAATCAACAGTGCAGCTGACGAAGCAGCTTGACAGATAGGAAAGGTTACAGGCAACAGCCTACTTAGTAAAAAATTCACTAATATTCTTTATCTTATTAATCTGAGAAAATCTTGCGTATTGATCTTTGTCCGGAAGAAGGCTAGGACGGCTATTCTAGATTACATTATATGTGGTATCCGTAGATTTGATCATGTCCCGCCTGTCCTTAAAAGAGCTAATTGTATAACTATCTCATGCAGAGCGGATTATCTTTCCATCATTTTTTATTATAAGGTCATTGATAATAAGAAGCCGAGATATCTGTATCGCAAATTGGTGTTTAGAACTGATGTGGACGCGATTAACGTTAGATCTAAGGGGTTATTGACGCCTCCAATGCATAACCTTGAAATGTTCAAAAGGCCTTTTTCATATATGTTCGCTTATTTAACGCCATCCCCGGCGCGTGGCATGTTTTGTCTCCGTTGACATTGGCATGTCGACTACGTGGCCGATTTATGCATCCTAATGTTTACGCGTCTGTACATTCTTCTTTTCGATGATCGTGCGTTGACACACATAGTTTAATACTAAGTTGGCTATGTACTTATTATTTTTTTCGCTTTGTTTTTCGATCTGTATTTAGTTAATATGATTACGATGTTTAGGGGGAATAATAGCAGCTTGCTTTGCAAGTGGCTGATCCTAAACACTTTGGCTACATTTACTTCTGTTTAATTTTAAGTTTCCTTTTCATATACTGCTAGAATTTATTAGCCAATAAACCGCTCATTAATAACCTACCGTTTGAACTTACATTTACTTTGTACAAGTTGTTGATTAATCATTTCAGCGTTAAAAACCTTTTCTTTAAGGTGTTTAATCACCCATTAAAAATTATTGTTAGTTTTTTAACAAGAATATCTCTCTTATTATGAAACTTGTATGCAGGTATTTTTACATTAATGACCTTTTTCTATTTTATATATTTTTTATATACAGGGTTACCTGTAAATAGCACGTAAGCTACCGAAATCTGAAGACTACCTATCAATGTGTTACTGAAAATTTAAAAAAAAATTTATTTGTAACATATACATTTTGTTCAAATTTTAGGGCCCAAAATGCAGGTAAAGCCGGTCCATATCTTTGTTTCTCCTATATTATACAAATACCGCTGATGAATCAAAGTTAACCCAGATGCAAATAAAAATCGATAAAGCATTGTAGATGCTATGAATAGTGAATAGTCTATTGAAATGTATTAGTCTGTCGTACAGCTGATGTCGAAGTGTTTATGTGTTTACATTGAATATGCCGATAACCATATGATTTGCGTTCTTAATGTTTAAAGTTAATGCATCCGAAATGTCGGGTTTTGAGTTATTTGTAGTTATACATTCTTTTTCTTTTTATGAAATTTGTGGTGGTCCTAACAAGGACCGATCTAGGCGAAACGGGACAAAACAATTTATTAATGTAAAAAATGTTCGAAATGTCCACCGTGAGCTCTAATACAGGCATCAATTCGGCGACGAAAGTTATTATGCGCACGAGTAAAATTTACCATGTCTTCGCGAATGCGTTGAGCTGCAACATAAATGCGATTTCGCAGATCTTCGACATTTTCAATATCAGGGCGACGATCATATACCAAGCTTTTCATGTATCCCCACAGAAAACAGTCTAATGGATTTAGATCGGGACTACGAGGTGGCCATGGAGTACGACTTCCACGTCCAATCCATTGTGGAAATCTTTGGTTCAAAAATGCTTGAATTACTCGACTACTATGCGCGGGTGCTCCGTCATGCATAAACCACAATTGTTGCCGTATCGCTAGTGGTATCTGTATCTGGTAATTGTAAATAGGATTCTGTATTTAATCGTTGTAGGAGCACATGTGGTCCAAGTAGGTAATCGCCTACTAAACCCGCCCAAACATTGACAGATATCCTAACTTGCGAGGCGCCTTGGTGTATCTCGTGCGGGTTTTCGTCTGCCCAGTGGTGAATATTATGGTAATTCAAAATACCATCTCTTGTAAACGTGGATTCGTCGGTAAAGAGAATTACTGACGCAAGACGTCGTTGACGAACTTCGGTGCATTGAAACCACTCGCAGAAGGCAAGACGGCGAGGATAATCTAATTCCGTTAATCTTTGCACGCGCTGGATGTGATACGGATGAAGTAAATTATTTTTCAAAATTCGATGCACCGTCGTTTGGGACACATTTACTTGCTGGGCTAAAGTTGTAGTACTTATGCCTGCTTCCGCCTCAACGATGTTTAAAATATGCTCTTCTGCTTGCTGAACTCTACGTGATATATGACGGCCACGACCTTCGAAACGTGGAATATCTGATCCTGTTTCTCGAAGTCGATACACGGTTCTCACAATTGTCTCGGATGATGGATGCCGCCGATTGGGAAACCGTTCCGCGTACAAATTTTCTGCCGCAAGACTATTTTGTCCCGTTTCGCCATAAATCAAAATCATATCGGTGTATTCGATATTCGTATAGGATGCCATTGCAATTGCGTGTAATGACGGTGAATGCTATGTGCATACTAAATGGATATCCGAACGCTGCTTCAGCGACTGCCGGTGATTCCCATATGTTAACTAAGACAGAGTCGGACTCGAATAAAGAAAAATCATTTTCTCGTTACTACGTGCACATAGAACCATAATATTTTGTATTTAGGCATTACTCATGCGTTTCTTTCACCTAATTTTTTTTCGTACTATATCCGAATAAGACTG
>JAIOKQ010000380.1:0-57600 GCA_020654165.1 Oryctes rhinoceros
CTTTAATTTGTTTCAAAGTCGTTCGTTTCATTAGCTTGTGTTATGGATTTTCAAAACAAAACGTACGTTTCAAACATATAACATAAGGCAGCATGTGGGGCGCCTTTTATGTCCTTATAAAGCGAGCTGATTATATTTGTGAAGGTTTGGGCAAAATCTTTATTTTTCGTAGTTCAGAATGAGTGGCGTATTAATCCAAGGCGCACTGCACTATTAGGGATGGTAGTGAATATAACGTGTACAAAAATATTTATTTCTAACGTATGCCTGTACCTCGCTCATGCCCGATTCGCTGAAATTCTCCATAAAAAGATGCCCATAAATTTTGCAATGAAACACACCAATTTGTTTTTTTACTTCACATTTCTATTCTGCAAACAGTAATCGTAGATTATTTAAAAAAACATTACTTAAATGTTCTCGAAGGCCAGGTTTAGACTGGCTGCAGAAATCGGGCGGTGCAAACGTATATACAGCGGCTAAATAGTGATTGGTTGTATGGCCAGAAGTCGCAATTTCATTGCGGTGTAATCAAGGACAATGGCATATATTAAAATCGCAAAGTACGTTTTTGAACGTTGTAATTCACATGTAAACATTAAACGTTTCTGTCACCAGCTCCTTAAGTATGAAGACAACGTCAGGATTTACGTTTCTTTAATAGAGGAATGTATGTACATGTAGAAATGGGTTATATAACCAGGAGCAACGGACAACACCAGTCTTTAGAAATCTCCTGAAGAAGCTGACAACATGATCACGAAAAATACTAATCACACCACAACATCCGAGAATTTTTTTTACTATGGATTACCGTCGTGAAGGCCCACACCCAAATAATGTACATGTTGTTTGGACCTATTTCTTCTAATTGGAATACAAAGAGGCAAAAGAAACAATAAAATAGACGGAATCCTCCATATTTTTATTTGAAAAGATATTTAAATAGTCTAAAGCAAATATTCAAACAATGGCCAAGCCTGTCACTAAATTTTCGAAACGAATTTCTGAGCGCATTCCGAGGTAAGGATGCTATTTCTTCTTATCCGTTGCTCCAATTTCGTTCTCCATTATGTTTGGAACAGTCTGTATAAACTTTGTATTCTTAAATGGTTCGATTGGAAAACGCATCACGCGGAATCGCGACTACTCTACCTTCTACCTTTCTCCTCATCTAACAACTTGGGAATATGTCGTTTAAATAATTTCGAACGCTGAATTGATAATGAAATGGTGCCCCATGTTGCTAGAGCCAGACATTGTAATTTGGATTATTTGTAGATGGTCCATGTTGCAAAATTGGATAAATGAACATGGTTTAATGGTGTTTCAGACAAAATACTAGAGAGGGACATGTCTATTAACAATCTACAAGCGTCTAATGTTATAGAATGCGTTATTAAAAATACATAAATTTAATTTATTTTGTGTTTTAAAATAAGATTGTATTGGTTTATTTTACGTTCAATGGCGTGTTCAGACTACTAATCAATAGAATATCTGGTGAAATCTTAAAGATTTAGACATTGTTTTTTCCCAGTTTAAAGCTGTGCTTCCTTACTTTTTAAATTACTTCTTTAACTTCTTCAAAGTAGTACGCTCGTCAGTAACCCTGATTGGATTTGATTAACTATCGTAATACGGGGATAGTTTATCATGTTTTCTAACAGATGGCGCAAAAGTAACGTCATAATTTGAATTGGCCGCCATTTTGCAGTTGGTGCCAAATGTCATTGCGCTTTTGACATTTATGGTGTAGATATATAGAGAATTAGTTGTCAACAAGCCATACCCGCCCTTCAAAGGGCGATCACCCCCAGGTGGACTGAAAGGCGGAAGCACAAGACCGCTTACGAGCAGCTCAACAGGTTATAGTATCGTTTAGCTCAGCCGACCGCAAAAACTAACACCATCTCTGTTATAGATCACCAACCAAGATTCTAAAAAAGAAAGGTTTTTCCTAAAAAGAAGAACACTTTCTTAAAAGAATGAAACTGGATGACTTGTGACGTAAGTCAAGCACACCTCGTTCAACAAGCCATAGAGCGATACACACCTCAAGAACGTGGATTTAGTGTTACTTCTTATTTGACAACTTTTAAGTCTTTTGTTTTAACGCAGCGCGAATTTCGCCGTCGTTTTTTTGGTCATCGTGTTCCATGTGCTCCAACAATTAAACGTTTAACAATTAACCGCGCGCCTCGTGCAAACTGGGTCCAGTAGAGATGTCGCAAGAAGTGGCCGGCCTCGCAGTGCTCGTTCGAACGAGAACATCGCTGCTGTTGCCGACGATGTCAAAGAGATTCCATAAACATCAACGGGAAGACGATGCACACAATTAGGCATCAGCAGACGTTCGTTGCGATGAATTTTGGTGAGAGATTTGAAAATGTTCACCTACAAAGTGCAAACTGTTCAAGAATTACTGCCTGCTGACCGCCGCGCAAGGTTAACTTACTGCCATCTACGCCAGGTTTAATAGCACCAGACTTTTTCCTTTGGGGATGCTTAAAATCTCGCGTTTACAACAAACCACGAACCTTGCAAGCCTTAAAAGCTAACATTGAAGCAGAAATCGCTAATCTGGAGCCAGATGTTTTGCGAGCGACCCGTAAAACGAGCGCAATTATGCATCAACTCGGGGGTGGCCATTTGAGCAATACAATTTTTTCCAATTAATATCGTAAATGTTATACTTTCAAATAAACTTTTTATGAAAACAGAGCTCTTTTTTTTCATTTATAACAAAATGGCGGCCAATTCAAATTATGACATTACTTTTGCGCCACTTTATATAACAATGCTACTGGACCGATTTATCTAATACCTAACCAATTTTTTTGCAAACTTACCAAAAAGATAATTTTAGAATTAAAGTTTCACAAGATGTGACCCGCAGCAACATTTTTCTATTTCCCAGACTCAGACTGTCGCTGGAAGCACAACAATGTTCATCGAATCAAAAGACCATCAGATGCACATTTTGCAGAACAAGCCAACTACTATTTAGATGGCTACCCTCCTATAACTGCTATCCTCGCACTAGTGCATTCTTTGAATTATATTGTAACACCGTGCCCGTACCTCTTCGATAAACTGTCAAATAAACGTCGGAACCTTGCGTAAGTTACTTTTATACAGCAGCGAAATTTCTCTTCCGAGTACCCATTCGTAGTTAAAACGCTTTTAATTTAATTTGCGTCTTCGCGTACAACATTCAACAACGTGTTAATGTAGCGGGCCTGTCAAAGATGGATTACACACCGAAATGAGCACAAGAGTCAAGTTGTACGCGAGGCGATCAATCAACGGTTGCTCCCTTTCGAACTTTTGAATAACTTCCAAACGAGCAGTTCCAACGGCTAAATGATCGTCGTCATCGTCGTCGTTTGTTTCTTTTCCCGTTGTTCCGTTCTTGTAGGCAACCGGCCAAAAAAAGAAGCAAACGATGGTTGGTAGGAACGGTGGGTATAAGGCTACGAACAATAACAACAGCGAGCTGGAGGAAGGCGAAAGAAACGGTATATAACGTGAAACGAAATTATTCGGACGAAAATATCGTCGGCTGGCATGCGATTCGATTCCATGCCGATATTCCGAACACGCGATCCCTTCATATTTCGTGCGACGCGGGCTTCTCGTGTTTCGACGCCCCCGCATCCACGGAAAAGGTTTCCTCCCGCTCTTCTACGAAGGGCGAAGAATGGTGTGCGTAGGCGAACGAGACCGCACGTCATGGCTATATGTGAACGTTCGATTGCTTGCAGATGAGATGAGATGTAAAACTATGGTAATTTCTAAGGGTTTTCATATATGTAAAAGTGTAAATTGGGGAAATTTGGAGATGTTCTTACTGATATTATACAGTGCTGTCGAAATGGATAGAGCCGATGAAATGACAATGTAAATATACAAGGTTGAAGCGTTTATTTTATCAGCTTATAGAGGTTATAAACGTTTATTATTTTATCACGAATCGCTTATATGAGACTTGTAAAAACGGAGACAAAGATACAAAAAAGAAACGAACAAAGTTCTGGTCCGTTGCTTAATTCATAAACATTTTTTCGAGATATGATCGAGATAATCGAATTTTCGACGCATATCATTGATCGTAGATGGCATCATATACTGCGTTGTTGTCACATAGTATGTCATTTGTTATTGAATATAAATATTTAGATATTGTAGTAAAGAGGACAAATTCGGAGTGAAACCGCAGGCGTGATTAACGAATGGGCACCCGCATGCGAAACATTATTAATATCTACGGATGTATTATCGCGAACGGCGCTGTTATTATGTTAAATATAAAAAAATTTGAGGCGGTTTTTGTAGATTAGGAAAATATGTGCTTGTGTAAAAGAAACGATCGCTCTACATCTCGTGATGTGACATTTGAAAATTTAAAATAATAAATGTGGCAAAATTAAAATTTTTATCTAAAACACGTTCAAACTTAGCAAGAAATTAGTAAAGCATACTCATCTCTTGCGTCTTCTATCGAACAAAGCTGTACGGGTACATCTTTCGTAACTAGCACTGATTCCTTTAACGACAGCGAGGAATTTTGTAATTTTTCTATTGCTTGCACTATTTCGAAGTAATTGTTGTGAATAGTTTGTGAATCACGTTCAAGATGACCATCTTTAAATTTTTTCCGACTTTCTTCGATAGCGGCGCATTCTTTCGATTTTAATAATAAAACCACCACTTTTACATCCTCAAAACATTCATGATAGTAAAACGCCGCATTTAGCCATGTTCCCCATCGTGTCAGAATCGGTTGTGGTGGTAGGGAGATATTCTGAAGCAATTGCTGAAATTTGCGAATATGTTTTGGAAATTTCAGGAATACTGCTTTTGTATTTGATATTAATGCATCTACCTCTCAGTAACGTTTACGGATCGGTTCTGCTACAAGATTTGACAGAATTTTACATGTAATACGTAAAAAGTTGCCACACTGTTCCTTAAGAAACCGACCAACAGGAACCATGGTTGCGGCACCATCTGTCCCAAACAAAAATCGTGGGCGAAACGTCGAGTTTATTATTTATTTTTTAACGACATGACACGGTTCGAACCCGGAAAACGTTTAGTTTCAATCTGTCACAAACATTAAGATTTGATCTCTGGAAATTTCAAATTTTTCCAATGTCCTTAACACCACGTTTGAAATTATCTGCACTGTATATTCTTCTATTTGTCTGGCAGCTAATAAAATTGAGGATGGCGATTGATTTGGTTCCATTTTACGCACCATAACATTAACTGCAGACCTTTTTTGCTCTCAGTTGTTTCATCCACACACAAACAAACTTTTTTATTTTTCAGTCCAGCCTTAATTTTATTTTCTAAATGGATACGAACAGATTTTAAATAATTTAATAAATGGATGCAGCTCGATTATTTTACATTGACGTATTTAAAAAAATATTGCGTAACAAGGTAAACGGCAAATTATACACAGCCATCATTGTACACAGATGAAATAAGAAATTTTCCTATTTTGTATCGACACCGGTTTCTCTTTCCTTATGTCTTGCGCTACGCACGTGACGTCGTAAATTTGATTGTGTTGAATGGTTTATAAATGTATTGCACACTAAACATTTAACATTTATGCCGTTGCAAGATAAACTGGGATAATTCTCAGTAAACCTATTCACTAATTTTAATGATAGCGTTTTTTTTTTTTTTTTCATTGTATGCTCCTTCAACATTATCATTCTGTTTGAACATTATTGTTCACATTTTGAACATTATTGTTCTGTGTATTACTTAACTACACAGAATACTTCCCTGTTGCTATTATACGTGCACACACGGTGGCCGTGAACAACATACTGAATAACCTTTCCTATGTGAGATGCTGTGAGCGGGAGCCCAATCGTTTGTCACGGTTGTGGTTTCATTCCGCATTTGTCCTCCTTAATTATCGTGAGTGATATATTAGCAAACTAAAATATTTTTCTATTTTAGATATTTATTAAAATGGCAATCCTAACACATTAGTTATGAAAGAAACGAGAAAGGTATATGTTTTTATATGATATATCAAGAAAAAACGGCAACATTTCTGAAACGATTAATCGTAACATGGAAGAAGGATAAACGTGCACAATGAAAAGTACCTAACACAGTATTAGTGTTTTGTTTGATTTACTGTGGGATCAGTCAGGTCCTTTATTTTTTATTGCTTTTGATATGGCGCTAACAGTTAATTGTTAATATTCAAAGCTGCTGTAATACGCTAAATTTCCATAGGTTTTAACTTATTGGATAGTAAGTTTGTGCACTTACTTTTTGACTATATCAAAAGATATCAAAGTTTTCCCGTCAATCTTACCACTGTCACGTTCTTGTTTGAAGGACATTATTAACGCTGCAACCAGTTTTTCAACATTTTAGCGTTATAGCGTCATCAAGAAATCTGATATTTGTTAGATCCTGATAAAAAATAATTAAACAAATAAATAAATAAATAATGTATCAAAGCAAGTAGGAATCGAATAAGCAATATCCTAAACGAACGGCACAAATAATGTTAGATAATGTTGAGATTTTTTTGTTTGACTCTAAGAAAACTTCTGATAACCTGTCAAAAATTTTTAAATTCTTCAAATTAATAATGACTCGATTCCTTTTGTAGAATATTGTAAAAGTTTAGATCTTATTTTAAATAATTCACTTAGGTGTCACTACTTACATCCGTAGTTCTTAGATGAACCTTAAGAATGGTACCCATACAGAGAAATTTTCATTCTTAAGAAGAATACTTACGTTGTCACAATTTAGATGCCGTTTTTTATCACGTTGCAGTAGATACTATTTGGCGTAAACGTACTCAAATGTTCAAGATTATTATTTGCAATTCGTTTAAAATTTATCTTAAATACGATAATATATCAGATGAATTTAGATTATACTGTTTTGCATTCATGGGCAAACTACCGCTCTAGAACAATGATAAGAAGGAATAATAATTGATGATGAAGACCATTTGTGTCCTCGAATAGACCTCATCGGTCGTCGCGGAACCAACTTTTATAGAAATCTTGGTTGAACACATGAAATGTCACTTACTTACGGGGCAGTTCATGCATTGAATGGTACAATGGATGTATTTTTTAAATGCTCGAACAGTTCCAGTGATACAAATGTATTATTTTGTATTGAATAACAACAACTGTTGGAGGAATTAAAAACAAGCAAATTAACAAAAAACATTATTTATTTGGATTTTCAACATCTTTGTTTTTACATATACCGTGTGCGACAACGACCGATATACGATAAATTGCTCATATGACAGAAGAATATGTTGAACAAAAGTTGCTTATTTTCAAGTTCATTAATCAATATCAACTATATTTATTCTATTCTGCTCATTCAGTTTATTTTATTCCTCAGGAAAATATCTATAATGGAGCATCTTCAAACAGTTGAAACTCGTTCTTTTTTTTTAATAGAACACCTTGTATATGTTAAACTATTCCAAACATACGTAAAATATTTTTGCTTCCTACTATATACTTTCTATACTTAAAGTTGCTACTTTTTTAACTTAAAGTAAAAAGGGCGCCAGTAAATATACGCTACATCAAAGTACATCAAAAAATATTTAACTAGAAAGATATTTCAAATGTATCGATTGAATTGAACGAGTTAGAAAAAGTGATATTGTCCGCATGAAAGTGACTGAAGTATATCTTTACGAACCTGGAAATATTTTTCAGCAGCGCCTTCCAATTCCTCAATTCGCTAACAAGGAAAACACTATTTTTTAATAATCTATCCAATAAAACTAAACTCACGTGAATCGACGTTAGTTTAAGAATTTTCTATAAAATTAAAAAGAAACGATGAAGAAAGATAAAACAAATTTGAATATTATAATTACGCATAATAATTCCTGAAACGATTCATTTGTTTTTCTACATCATTATGCTAGTGTCATTTTTGTCAATAGTAATTCCTTTTAACAAATGATCGTAAAACAAACAACACGTGCAGAATTTAAATTAGCCAGAAATACATTCCGGTTATTTCGGTCGCAGAAATACTTATATCTAATCTGAACTTAATATCAAAGTCATCGTTGCAAGCTCCAACGCACATCTATTTGAACGACACATCTGGCTGAAATCAAGTAATGTTGCCAGTGGCAGTGGCAGTAAACCACTGCCACTCGACATATTGCATCTATTGTTAGTAACATATGTGAATGTTGTCATAGAACTAATGATTCATGAAGAATTAGTTGAATGAAGAATAGTCTCTACAAAAAAGTAATAATTTCATCCGTCTTTGTCCTCTCTTCTTATTTGCAAAATAAAGTATTTCAACACTAATATATGGTTTTCACCTCTTCGTTATTTAACTCCTTATACATATAGTAATAGGTACTAAATTTATACAGAACTAATGTATTTTCACTTTACTATGTACTTAACAAAAATTGCTTAACACTTACGTAATATAAATGAGAATTAGCAAAATATACTAAAGTTGGTGTTAAACATCTAACACCACCTAGTGATACTTATAAGAACCCTACGCAATGTACGCAATTTAATGCTGAAATTGAAATCTTTTACTATATACTATTGGTACAATATAGCTATTGCATCCATGATGTGCTGTTTTTTCGAAATGCCAGCTTCATTTATCAAAATACCGAATTTCACTTCAACACCTACATACAAATTTAAGCCAGAGTGGCTTGTGATCCCGAGGGGCCGGAAATAGAAAGGATTGATGCAGGATACAAGAAGAATTCTAAAAGTAGACGCAATTCGGATCCTATTTCACGCATAGAATCTTAAAAATCTACATTACCGTTTACGCGAAGGGTTTTATTTGATAGATGATTCGTTTTGCTTTTTTGTTTCGTACTGTGACGATTGAAAATGTCTATTGTACTAATTACATTTAAAAGAGGTGCCATATTGTCCAATTGTCTATTGCACACCAATTTTACTATTAAGATCTATTTTTTTTTTAATACGGACGAGTTTTTTGAAATTGAAACGTTAAGAAGTAGACTTGCTATGGGTCAAACTTGCCAGCGCACTAACGCCAACTTATGCTATTAAGCTGACGTATTTTTAATAATTTAACACTTCCGAGTATACCGGAAATAGCTGTTAACTTTGTTATTTTAAACGGAACATCCTATACGCATACATATTATTGCATTTTTGAATTTCGCATTCAATTTTAAGGATCATTTGAGGAAATAACAATGTCGCTAACCAAAAATGTTAACTGGCTTAAATGTTAAATGTTAAAATGGGCGCCGAGAAATGTCGAGTTTCTCGTTTTGGAAGTTATGGCATTAACTGTGAGGCAACAGCGACAGAAGGTGGAGATAAAAAGTACTCTCGAAACCGCGTTGATGACGTCGAGTCGGCAGAAACATGTCCGCGTGTTAGAATATTTTTTCCCTCCTTTTGTTGCGTATGTCGTGAATTATTCCATCAATACCATGAGAGAGCTAAGCTATCTTAGCATTATATATTTTTGGTTATTATTTCTAGACATTTTCTGATGTGTTCTAACTATGTTGCTGCTTCTACAACCATGTTTGCAATGTTTAGGTTTTTTCTTCTGAAAAACGTTTGAAGGCCTGATTTGAAACACACGGTTACGCACAGTTAAATTTTCCTTAAAATTGTTAATTAATAAAAATAGTGTCATTTATATAATATAATAATTAATTATGGTAGTAACGATCCATTTACAATTTCCTTTCATAAAAAAATTATTAGATATCTTTGCATAGTCCAGGGAAACAACGCCTATTGATGTAAATACCCTCCATTAAAGTCCTCGCGGCGTTGATTAGGAAAAATCTCGTGAGATAGAGAACAACATTATCTTTCAAATCATAGCGAGCGTGATGTAATTTTACGTGCATTTTGTTTAAGTTAGATACGTTTCCATGAAATATTATTAACATTATTATAAATACTCGCATAAATTTAGACAATCAGTTGTTCAGATCCAATAAATATAAACGTAATAATATTAAGACCATCCAATTTTCTTAAGTCGATAAAATATATCCTCTACATCCAGCTATATGCTTATATATATATATGTATATACATATGTATATACAACCAATAACAGAGCCTACAATCTCATTTGCCGTTATAGTGGTCAGAGAGATTCGAACGTATCCGAAGGAGATTCCATAAATTCGGCAGAAAGTGGCTAAATTCACTGCGACAGTTATAGTCCTCTTGCACAATCAGATAGCGGAAAAACTGGGCCAGAGACAGAAAAACTCTCGGAAACTTTACTACGTTGCGCTGGTTTGTGATCTGTCCAAAGTTCGAGGGTAGAATTTGGAATTTTGAAATCGATACTTTTACTGTAAATATCGCGATACGTTCGCGAAGAAAACATTACGACATAGATATCGGAATTGGACGATGTTATTTTCAAATTAGCGCGGAATAATCGGAACTTTGACGCGAGAAATAAGGTTTATTTTGGAATGTAACTATTAGATATTGATAACAATAAGTTCCGTACGTTGTGTTAAGTTAATATGGATGGATTAACTATTCTAAGAGCTTTTAGAAACTATTCGTATTTATCGAAATATGTTAAGTCCGTCGGATATTACGGGCTTTATCGTTTAGTTGAAAAGTTTGGACAAACTCAGTCGCAAATAAATTACATTAGTGCGTCACCGAGGAAATGGAAATCTTGTGATAAGCTTCTTTGAGAAATTTGAAGCCATTTTGTAGAAAAGATATTGTTTCCCAATGAAGCACATTTCTGGCTCAATGGGTTTGTGAACATAACTGCAGGATTTGGAGTAACACAATTCCTCGAGAGATTCACCAAGCACCTCTTTATCCTGAGAGGGTCACTGTGCTGCGCGGTTTTTACATTCAAGGCATAATCGGACCCTATTTTTTGAGACGATGACGGAAATCGCGTTATTGTTAATGATATGCGCTCTAACGAAATATCTTTGGGATGAGTTGAGAAATGTTGATATAAAAATAATGCTTTTCCAAGACCGTGTATCGCAGTGACCAAAAGCTCCGGTGCCTCTGACCATTAATACTGATACTAATAATACTAATGGTTTCTCCAATAGTCGACAAAACACGGGTCTATTACAATCTTTGGTAATTTGGTGAAGGACACCTTAAGTGTACTCGTTTCTCGATCTATTTCAATAAATTCGATCATATGCTCAGAAATTCCCTTGTGTTTTTGTTGTATATTTGATAGCACGTTCGGTGTTACATCATTTGGAGCGCTTTTAACAAAGTCGATGCTACGAGCTAATTCCAACGTTGGACGGTTGATAATTTGTCGCATCATGTGACCGACGTTCACACGTCTAACGTTTGTGTTTGAGCACGTATGCGCCGTTGTCGGTCTTTTTGCCCTCAAAACAATTCCACTAACGTTAAACGTATTCCTTGTTCGATGCACGGTTATACTATTCGTTCGAATATCATTATATTGGAATAGTTCTTTAACTCTATCTTGATAGTAGATATGTGCATGTTAATAACATATGTAAATTTTTAACAGCATTGTGCGATATTTTATGTAGACCATTGTAGATATCATACAAAAATTATTATTAACTAAAATTTATCGTGATAATTGTACAGCTTGTTAAAGTGAGATGGAATAATGAACTCATTATTGAATTTATCCCTTTATATTAAAACTTCACCATATTATGAAAGCAGATAGTGGACAAACGTTTGTACCAAATATCGAAACAAACATTTGCCACACACCGTTTAGCAGAAACATTTGTACGAAGCCAATTATCGAAGTTATTGACTAATGTTTAGCCTAATATCAGACGCATCGTTCGTAGCATCCTGTAGTACCTGCTTAAATTACGAGTTTGTTAACATCTAATTTAAAATATATCAATTTTAAATTATTTTGTATTGTAAAGTAAAATTCATTTTCCTTTAGTACACCCTCTATATTGTTATGTCATTAGTAAAGAGTCCAAACGATGTGCCCGACCATCGCGCACATCCGGATATTTCTGCAACAATGTAAACATGTTAGGTAAGTTATTTATGTTTTTTCTTAACGTTTTGTAAAGTGATTCAATATATTTATTTTTAAATAAGCGCACTGTTATTCTGGTAAACACGCCAATGCTCGGGCACATCGTTTGGACTCTTTGGTCATTAGATGTAGATTTGACACTATTTTCATATTAATTTTCGTACTTTTATTAAAAACAGCTCGTACTTTTTAAATTATATATAAATTCAACATAATATACTAAGAAACCTCACCACGTGCTTAGATACAATAGTTGAAAACAACACTGGCCAACAAATTTCAACTTTTGATTTTGCCATAAAATAATTGATACTAAATTCAATAGAAAACATATAAACATTTACTTTAATAAAAAGTAGGAGGTCAAGTTAGCCCGATCTTTTTTAATATTTCAATGAAAAGGTTTCTTTAGATTAGATCATAATTTAATGTATATTTCAAATTATTATAATTAGAAATATGAAGTAATACTGCTCCGTCTCTTATAACCAATATCTACAGCATCTCTTCTTAACATCCAACAGTAATCTGCTGACATAACAGGATTATATTTCCCCTGATACCGTTTTTCCATTCCTATGATGTCTTGGTGGAAGTGCTCACCGTGTTCATCGCTAACGTCGCCCATACTTTCCGGACAATAATCCAAGTGAGAATGTAGAATCTGCACTTTAAGGGACGTATTACAGCCAGCAGCGTAAAATGCTTGTAACATATCAATTACTAAAGTTTTATAGTCGTCAGCTTTTTTGTTTCCCAAGAAATTCGTGAAAACTATTACCATGGAGAGCTAAGATGTTTCTTTCTTCGCTGTTAATTTGGTTTCAAAGATTTCATCATTTACCATTTCTCGTATCTGAGGTCCAACAAAAATATCTTCTTTCAGTTTCCCTTGTGTTAATTTTGGAAACTTTTCACGAAGGCATTTAAAACCTTCACCTTCGAGATCCAGTGCCTTTACAAAGTTTTTCATGAGCCCAAGTTTCACGTGGAGAGGTGGTATTATGATCTTTTCTTTTTCTACTAGAGGCTGATGTTGTACATTGTCTTTTCCTGGTATAAACTGTTATCGTAGTGGCCGCTCTTACTTATGGTAATGTTTTTCCGAAAGACATAAAAAGCAACAGTATTTGGTGTAACCAGATTGCATACCCAAAATAATTGCAATTACTTTAAAATCTGCACAAATATTCCAGGAATAGTCTTCGTACTTTACCTTTTCTAATAAAATGTTCAGATTTTCGTAAGTTTCTTTCATAGAAACAGCATGACCTATCGGAATAGAAGGATAATGGTTTCCATTATGCAACAAAACTGCTCTTAGGCTGTTCTTTGATGAGCCTATGAATAATCTCCAAGAACTGGGATCGTGATGTATTCCAAAGGAAAACTTGTACATTCCTGAGTGAATGAGTCAAGTCACGTTTGCAACAAGTCTCGACCTGCATTTTCTCTGTAACTAGAGCTAAGCCAATGTTGCTGCTTTTCGATTCATTCTTACTTTATACACTCCGCCAAAAAGGTATCGCATAATTTAGTTTTGAATCATAAAAGTATCGCATAATCTTCGTTTGTAGCATAAAGTTGTAAATATACTTTAATGCGCTCTAAGATATAATTTCTATGATTGTTTAAATAAAATACAAACAAGAACTCATACTTGAGATTTTTATTAAAACAAGAAATTATAATTTTGGAAAGAAAAATTTCATAACAGTAGCTTTTAATACTGAGTATTGCCATCTCTGGCTCTTATGACCGCTTGCATACGGTTTGGCAGAGATTCGATTAACCTCCGTACATAAGCCTGATCCAAATTCTCCCACTCGTCACGGAGAGCATTTTCTAGTCCATGCAGGTCCGCTAGTGCAACATTTTGGGTTCGTATCCGTCTGTGAAGGAGGTCCCACACGTGCTCGATAGGGTTCATGTCCGGACTTACCAGCGAAATCAGGTCTAGGTCTGATATTACACTGCGAATAGCGCTCACCGTCTCGTCTGTACGCTGAGATACGCCTATCTGAGGTGTAAAGACCAAATCTTGACTCATCTGTGAAGAGTATATTGGCCCAGTCATTAATGTTCCAATTTACATGTTCTCTGGCAAACCTTAAGCGAGCCACTCGGTGGTTCCTAGTGAGACGAGGGGCTGTTACAGCTACTCTAGCTCTTAATCCACTCTGTCGTAACCTATTCCGAATAGTTTGAGTACTCACACGAGTATTTCTGACTCTAGCCAAGTCGTTCTGCAATTGTCTCGCAGTTACATGTCTTCGACGTAATGCTTGTAGTAGTAAATAGCGGTCATCTTGGCGAGTAGAACATCTTGGACGACCTGGTACAGGTCTTCTACTGTAATTGCCTGTTTCCCTATATCTGGCTACGGCTCTAGAAACACTTGACTGATTGATGTTCATCAAATTAGCAACGTATGCTTGAGATCGTCCATCTTCGATTACAGCAACTATAGTAGCCACTTGTTCTGAAGTTAAATTGCACATTTTAGTTTTAAAAGCGTTGGTACAGAACTCTGACTTCGCACTTTAAAATTTGTCCGTATAGGAAGACTTTCAATAAACAACCGAACAAACCTTGCACATATGCATTTTTCTAAATGTGTTCTTTTAGAAAAAAAAAGTAAAAAACTATGTTCCATGATATTGTTAGTGTTTTTATATTTCACATACACGAGGCAAACTTTTTGTGAACGTATAAAAATATCTTGGTTTATAAATGCCCTTTTTTAGTTTATGCGATACTTTTTTGGCGGAGTGTATATACTGTTCAATTTCATCAGTTACTCACTTATGGTAAAAACGTTGTTGGTCAGTGTAATGCTAATACGGTATCGACCGGAGTTGGAATACAAATTATTGACTAGTTCCAAACCTTCTCGCATCACTATTTCAATCTGAATAAACAATAGACGTAAGGAATTGTAAAAGAACTTGATATCGTTTAATTCTTTCGTAGTTAAGATATCGATTTCTTGTAATAAGCAACTTCCTACTCGTTAGCACATCATTAACTATAACGCAAATGCGCGGCCGAACTACAATCCTCAATCGAGGAAACTACATAATTATTGTCATTACCATAAGTGCATGTTGAGCCTGATTGATAGTCAATTAGCGAAGTTACATGCTGTATAATTAGAACATGATGCAATAATGCAACTTTAATTGTATTGTTTGTTGTGCAACTAATGTGTCTATTCCAATGGCGTAAGAAAATAGTACTTTTCATATGCTATTCATAGTTAGTTTTGTAAATTGAAATGCATGGTTACATTCTGTATTTTCATTCTGTACAAACTTCTATGAAATGTTCATGGGCCTCAACGATCTGTTAATATATGTAGTTCTTCCTTCTACTGACGTAGAAATCTAAGACAATCCGCTTTTAAGTACGTCTGGAAAATTTTGTTGAAAATGTTTAGGAAAATTTAGGGAAATATTCTGCATGTGCCTAGAGAATTGCAAAATTTTTCTCTGACAACGTTGAGCGGCAGTCGAACATGTATTCTGCTCGCCGCCATATCGGAATAAAAAGCGCGGAGCTTAAATGCGTTTATATATTTCATTTAAAAATGCAATTTTAGCAGATTGTTTCATTATGCCGCATATACATACATTTAATTACATTTAATAAAAATAAATGCAATGAATAAGAATATGCGCAAATACAGGTAATAAAACAAGATTGCACAAATGTGGATAATAAAGTAGGACTAACAATAATAAATAATAAAGCATATAAAAATATTAAGTAAAATATTATTCATATAGGTAGAGAAAAAAAATGAAAAAAAGGAAGAAAGTATTTTTGAAAGCTACACAATATTAGAGTTCGTAACAGATATTTTTGTTTTATGTATTTTATGAATGCAACATATACAGGGTGATTCTTTAATACTGCGAAAAATTTCAGGAACAGGTTTTTTAGATAAAAATAAGAAAAAAGTTCCCCTTAGCATGTGTCTGAAAAGGCTTCGTTTCAGAGATACAGGGCGTTTATTTTTTTTGTAATCTACTTTTAATAATTATTTCAAGAGTCCTTTTAACCGATTTATTAGAAAATTGATTGGTTTATGTTTAATAATAGGAGCCATTTGTTGTATCATTAACATCATAATACAAAATGCAAAATAACATAATACAAAATGGTACAAAATAATCATTTTAATAACTTTTGCTCTGCGTTTTTTATTCCAGGTTTTAATGCACAGTGAGGAAAGAATTTTTGGAATGAAAAAAATTAAATTGGTGGAATTAATGAAAACCAGCGAAGAAGTGAAGTAAAAAAATGAACCTTTTTTTCTTATTTTTATATAAAGAACCTGTTCCTCAAATTTTTCGCAATATTCCGCAAAAATTCTCGCGAAAAAATAACTACAGCTTGAGAAATATGTTACTAACGATATAATTGAATTTTACGTTTACTACAACGACGACGACTACACTTATCACTAAAGTTTTCTTTTCATTCGTTCTCCGAAATTAGCAGACTAGTCGTACCCGTGATTTGTCGACTCTCGGGGAAACCAGTAGACAACGCGAACTCATTCTTATGAGACGTATAACACAACGTCAACGTCAAACGTACACAAACGAAATAAGTGATTTAGATGATGCCTTGGGGCAGCTACGGTGACAATTCGACGGCAAGACCAAGGGCTACTAAATTATGCCTATTCACGGATATGTCGTGCGAGACCCTGTATTTACAATAAATCTTCTGGATACCAGCTATTTCTTCGCAATCTTTTGATTACATTAAATAGGTGCGAAGTAGGCTGGATAATTTTAGCCAATCGGACAATCGTCGTCGTTCTTACCTATATAAGGATTTTTATAGAATTTTAAAATTAGAATTAAAAAAAAATGAATGTTGGGGCCATAATTTAATTTAATTTCGCTTTTACTTTTTTTTATCTTTCAATTATTCAATTTAAGTTTGAAGTGTGCTTTTATTTGTGAATTTTGTTAAAGTTTTTAATAAATTAATTTAATTAACTGTATGCAATATAAGCATTTACATTTTCACGTTAAGTTTATAAATAAATAATAAAAATTATTATTTTCTCAAAAGATACAAACTGACAGATTAGTAGCAGTTAAAAAGGATTCCAAAAATCGATTGAAAAGTAGAGGTACATTTAATAAAAAAAGTTTTAAAAAATTAATTAATTACTTTGAATTAGATTAATAGAGGATAATTAGACCAAACTATGCCCTGCATATCAAGTTAGCATCGATCAATTAGCCGAAAAAGATGAGCGTATAACAGTATCAATCACTTTGATTCACCGTTATAAATTATTCGTCGCAAGCTAAATTCAACCAGCAGCTCCACCAAATCTCAACCTTCATACTCACACTGTTCATGAACTGTTTGTTAGATATACGCGTATTACGATTCTAAAAATAGACTTCGGTACATACGAACATTAATTTCTTTCGTGCAACTGTAGCTTGGTGTTCATTTCGAAGAAAATATATATTATACGCGTAAAAACAAGGTTACCGAGCGATTTATTCTTTTTTTTATTTATTTATTCCATTCGGTACACAAGAATGCGGGTCGATTATGGTACCTGCGCGTATGCAAACGTGTCCAAACGATGAAATAGCGGTTGTTTTTAAAAGTAATTTCCATATAATACGCATGGAAAATAGCGCTTGCATCTCGGGAAAAAGAATTGTCACGCAACGTCACGTACAAAAAAGTGGGTCAAGTTTAAAGCATGAGTTTAATAAGCGAGTAGGTGACTGATTTGCAATGCGTTTGATAGGAAATGCAGTGATAATCAATTTCTAGAATTACACGTCTTGTACGTTGGAGCGGTGATTCAAATTTTATCTGGGTGAGTGTTTCCTGGAATTTTCGGCTATCCAACGAGAATTTGCTTATATCATCTAACTTCTGCAAGATGGTCATCGAAATCATTGCCAAATGTGATTTTCTTAAAATTGAATAAACTGTATCTTTTACGAAGTGATAGAAAAGTTAGAAGGTTCAAATAAAAATGAAAGAAAAATAATTGTATAAATCGTTGGATTTATACAATTGGATTCTAAATATTCGTCATTAAGATTTTTCCATACGTCCGATTCGATTTCTTTTGTTTGACATTCGGAAACAAAAAGAAGATAAATCAGAGGAATACGAGTAATGAGACATTAATTCGACGACTTACTCTTCGAATAATTAATTGCTTGGCATACTCTCTGAGAACTGGCATTGCCACGATGAAGGATGAGGCGATGTTGTCGACAGTTTTCTTTGATTTTATCAATCACTTCTGAAAAATAAATTGTTGCGTACCATTCGGCATTAACTATTCTTCGATTCTCCAAAGCAATGCTTGTGGCAGTGCAACAGAAGAAGCAAGCACTTTTTTTTTGTTTTACTTGGAAAGACTTAAAGAGTTGATTATTGCCTGGTTACTGGGTCGTACAAATACATGCATATTTCGTTACCTGTTACGGTGTTATATGTATATGGATTGTGGAGTTTCTCAATTAGATTTCTTGAGCATTTCCTTAGACTGATTGAGAAGAGCCCTTTTATGTTTGTGTGTAATTATTCACAATAGATCTTGTTCATACCCAAAGGTTTCCACAAAATCGAGTATATTGCAGTACTTGAATGTTCAAGGATGCTTTTACCTCATGCCAAATCACGTCACGAATGGCTTCTCGCACGACATCTATGTTTTTTTGGACAACAACCGATTTTGGTTGACCTTCGCTGACGGGAAGACGATGACGTTCAAATTGTCCCAAAGAGTTCTTTCTGGTGGTGTTTCATTACCAAAAGTTGCATGAAGCTGTTCTGTCGTAACGTTAATGTAATAAAACTCTAAAAAATCTTTTTTTTTAAAGCTCGCTGTAAACAAATTACTTGGTCGATCTGTGCGCTTCCAGGGCTTCAACAATAGTAAATATAAAATTTTACGAAAATTATAACGTGAAACCTCAATAGCGCCATCCACCGAACGTTTGTAAAAACTCAATACGCCACGCTCGTATTCATTGGTCCCTGTACCAGCCGTTCTTTAGTAAATTGAACTTCCGGAACATCGGAATTCCAAAGTTCTGACGACAAGACAATTTGGGGCCGCTGCAATGAATTATTATATTTTCTTACTTATTCTACAGAAAAGCTTGTATCATAAATGCCATACATGTTGCACTAGCACCTGGTATTCCTCAACCGTCGAACCTGAGATCTATTCGTTTAAATCTTTATTAATAACATCGTTAATTGCTTGCAAAGTGAAGCCTTTGGTATTTGCGGATGATACAAAAGTATCTTACGAGATGACAGGACGGTTTATATTCAATCAATTAGCGGCATCAATATAACTATTTGACCTTCAGTATAGCAAAATACAAGTAAGAATACCTCGAACCACAATCAAAAAGATCTAAGATCCTTACATTTTCAAGGCAAAAAGAAATCTATGTTATCATAAGAAGGATTGATTTAATCAGATATCGCTGCTATTATCATGTACTAAAGCTATGTATTCCAGCCATGGTACAGAATTATAATTTTGCCGAGATTATCAACCATACTGCTATTAACTAAATCTATCGAGTTAGCGTGGATCTAAATCTAATTTCAATTGTTTATTTCACAATAACTGGAATAAAGATCTTACGAACCTCATAAAAGATTTTATAGATATTTTTTCTCCATTGTAAAGCTTGGGTTGCTTTGATTTCATCTAATAATCTTCGTATGGTATATTCAGCACAAAACGAAATTGGTAAAGCTTTACATAAGTAACCAAAAAGTACACTCCGCCAAAAAAGTATCGCATAATTTAGTTTTGAATCATAAAAGTATCGCATAATCTTTGTTTGTAGCATAAAGTTATAAATATACTTTAACGCGCTCTAAGATATAATTTCTATGATTGTTTAAATAAAATACAGGCCAAATAAAAACAAGAACTCATACTTGAGATTTTTATTAAAACAAGAAATTATAATTTTGGAAAGAAAAATGTCATAACAGTAGCTTTTAATACTGAGTATTGCCACCTCCGGCTCTTATGACCGCTCGCATACGGTTTGGCGGAGATTCGATTAACCTCCGTATATAAGCCTGATCCAAATTCTTCCACCCGTCACGGAAAGCATTTTCTAGTCCATGCAGGTCCGCTGGGGCAACATTTTGGGTTCATGTCCGGACTTACCGCAGGCCAATCTAAAACTGGAATACCAACATCGTTAAGGTATTCCTGGACGATTATTGCAACATGCGGTCGTGTATTATCGTGCATTAACATGAATTCGTTTCCTATAATTGGCGCATATGGTACTACATATTCGTCTAAAATGTCCGTTATATACCTGTGGGCAGTCAGTGTACCTCTGTCTACTGGTACTAACTCTGTACGACTTGTTAAACAGATGCCTCCCCAAACCATAATAGAACCACCAGCGAAATTAGGTCTACCGTCTCGTCTGTACACTGAGATACGCCTATCTGAGGTGTAAAGACCAAATCTTGACTCATCTGTGAAGAGTATATTGGCGCAGTCATTAATGTTCCGATTTGCATGTTCTCTGGCAAACCTTAAGCGAGCCACTCGGTGGTTCCTAGTGAGACGAGGGGCTGTTACAGCTACTCTAGCTCTTAATCCACTCTGTCGTAACCTATTCCGAATAGTTTGAGTACTCACACTTGAGTATTTCTGACTCTAGCCAAGTCGTTCTGCAATTGTCTCGCAGTTACATGTCTTCGACGTAATGCTTGTAGTAGTAAATAGCGGTCGTCTTG
The DNA here is from genome assembly GCA_020654165.1 of Oryctes rhinoceros. NCBI lineage: Eukaryota > Metazoa > Arthropoda > Insecta > Coleoptera > Scarabaeidae > Oryctes > Oryctes rhinoceros. The sequence continues at coordinate 20,872 of JAIOKQ010000380.1, forward strand.
GCGAGTAGAACATCTTGGACGACCTGGTACAGGTCTTCTACTGTAATTGCCTGTTTCCCTATATCTGGCTACGGCTCTAGAAACACTTGACTGATTGATGTTCATCAAATTAGCAACGTATGCTTGAGATCGTCCATCTTCGATTAAAGCAACTATAGCAGCCACTTGCTCTGAAGTTAAATTGCTCATTTTAGTTTTAAAAGCGTTGGTACAGAACTCTGACTTCGCACTTTAAAATTTGTCCGTATAGGAAGACGTTCAATAAACAACTGAACAAACCTTACACATACGCATTTTTCTAAATGTGCTCTTTTAGAAAAAAAAGTAAAAAAGCTATGTTTCATGATTTTGTTAGTGTTTTTATAGTTCATATACACGAGGCAAACTTTTTGTGAACGTATAAAAATATCTTGGTTTATAAATGCCCTTTTTTAGTTTATGCGATACTTTTTTGGCGGAGTGTAGAATATTTTATCATCAACAGACAAATACCAAATTCTGGGTCATCCAAACAAAAACCTCTGCATCGCTTTTAGGTAAGTAAATAGTTAGATATTGAAGAATTTAATATATATTATTTTCACAATTCGTAAGTGTTTGTGGGTATTGCGGTTTGTCTATTGAAACAAAAAAAAAAACGGTGTGAAGTTGTGAGAGAAAACGCAGCACACATCAATGTTGAATGTTTTTCTCTGTGACAGGGGTATTTGTATAATACTATATAGCTGGATATCTACAGGTACAAGGTACAACTACATACACACATACTACAGCGGGACATGTAAGTAACACATTAAAGTTCTATGCTCAACGCGAATCAATTTTGGATGTGGTTGATTGCAATCCGCATATTTTAAATATTTTAATGCTAGTAAAGCTGATTGAGACGCGTACATAATATAAATTTTACATCGATTTAGATATTAACATTCTCATTATTGCATTGAACATATGCTGTATTAAATGCCTATGTATAGAATATTATAGTTATAATTAACAAGAATATAATCTTTTTACTCCCGCTTAAGTTTGATCAGTGGCGATGTTTAGAGCGGGCAAGCAGGGTGCGGTGTTTTCAGGACCCCCATACAACAAATTACATTAATTACTTTGCCATATTGTAAAATATGATTATCGACATTTTTCTACCAATTTTACCGTTACCGAAACTAAACGTAGTCCGGGTTTGAACCGTGCCATGTCATTGTTAAAATAAAAATAAGAAATAAAAACTCGACGTTTCGCCAGAGGCGACAACCAACTGCAGTTGCTCTGGCATGGTTCGCATGCTGAGTTACCGTGATCAATCGGTTCCCGGTCCGTACCGTGCTAGTTGTTGCCTATCACGCTCCTGAAGAAGCACCATATCGTTGTAGGCGAAACGTCGATTTTTTATTTTAACAACGGCAAGACTCGGTTCAAACCCGGAACACGTTTAGTTTCAACAGACTCGGGCCGTGGAAGCCCACATTTTTATTTTATCGTTATTAATAATAGCAAACGTATATAATTACTTTTTTCAAGTTAAATTTTTAAGTATTCAAAACACAAACCATTATTATTAATACAAAAAAACATTAGTCGCGTACAAGCGAAAAAAAAAAAGAGTAGAGAGAGAACAAAGAAAGTAACGAAGTCTAGGGGATTTCGTTACTTTCCAAATAGAGCTAGTAGTCGTCACATTAGTCTTATTTCTATTTTGTTAGGAAGAAAGAAAATCCTAATGCAGGTAAAAGATACAAGACAGGCGGTAAAAAAAAAAACGGAAAAAATAAGTTTAAAGGGAATATTCATAAATCCTACTTTAAAAGTACACATGGACGAGGCTAGCAGGAGGAACCACAATCGCTAACATTTGAAAGTGAAGACGACCGATCAATGTCCTTACCGCCAATTCAGCCAACAGCAACAAACGAGCTTATTTCGCAGTCTTCCCAATCACGTCCTGTTCTACTACTACTTCCATCGCTTTAATTGTCTCCAACGTCATCTCCACTGTTTACCTCGACGCTTATACCTTCATTATCTTCATTACTTTCATCAACAGCAAATGAAGTTTCAGATCGAAATATAGGGCTTGTGGCCTCATCCGATGAGTGGTTATAATGGACTGTTACCCTATAGATGTTAGTGGCTATTAATTTATAGAAAGTATTGCCAAATTGTGACAAACAAGAAGGACGTTGGATAATCAAATTGTTTAGCTCCTGGTTTTGTATAATTTAGCCTCCAGAGCACATACAGAAAAATTATCTTATGATTACAGCAAGTCCGCTGGCTATTTCTTAGATTCACTGAAATTAATAGTTAGGTTTGAGGTAATCGAGACGTTTGATTATTATATTTGTCTTCAAAATTAAAATTTTGCTTTTAAATTTAAAACCAATGAAACCTACTCTTTTCTTAAAAAAGATATTTATTGACAATAGTTCCTACCTTATTATTTGCTCTCATCAATAAGCGCTGAAATCAAGAGTTTACGTTAAGCTTAGGCAATTAAATTAAAAACGAATATAAATAACATTAAAGCATGCAATGTGCGATAAATCTAAAAATACTTCCGAAAAAAGCGAACAGTTTGTAATGCGGAGTTACAGAATTAAGCGAAAAGAAGGAAAAAGGCACCTGGTAAGGTTTTTAATTGTAAAAAGAATATACATGACTAGAGCTCCCCAACTGCGTGGCGCACCATAGGCGTCGATAAGGAACATAAGTAAAGTACATAAAAACAAAAGAAATAAAGAATTTTAAAACGCTTACTTTTGTAATTAGCCGTATCCAATATAGTGGGTGTTAATGCACAAGGAAAATAGTATTAGTCAGCACACGAGGAGGTAGGCACATTAAAACTGTTACCGTAAGCGCAATCCGATTTCTCAAACATCTGAAGCATTAGGAATATTTCCACAGTCGTTTCTTTCAAGGATGTTCGTCGTTCTGAAAAAATGTTTTTATATCTTCAAAATGAAGGCTCGACGTCTAATGATGTAATACACGCGTAATGAAAATAATCTTTGAATTTAGTCACCGGATCAGTAGAGTTACCTTCCCAAACTTGTCTTAACCTGCTAAAATTTGTATCTTTCTTCATAACACTTTCAAAATTTCTTGTAACGATATCATTTTTTTTTGTTATTTATACAGTGTAGGAGTGTATTAACGTCATCTAATATTTGTACCGACTCCGTCAGGGACAGTGCACTATTTTGTAATTTATTTATTGCCTCAAGTACTTCTCTATAATTGTTGTAAACGGTTTGTAAATCTGCTTCAACGGAAATATCTTGGAATTTATCTTGGCTTTCCTTAATAGCCGCAGATTCGTTGGGATTGAATTGTAAGACGACTGATTTTATTTGCCGGAAGTATTTAAAATAATAAAACGCTGCCTTCAGCCATGTCCCCCAACGCGTAAGAATCGGCTCTGGTGGTTCGCGAATACCGGGACACTGTTTATGAAATTCACTGGTACGTTTGGGAGATTTGAGAAACACTCGTTTCGTATTTGTTATTAATGCATTTACCTCAGGGAAATTTGCACGAATAGTTTCAGCCGCAATATGCAGAGCATGAAGTTTACAAGTAATATGTAACATCATCCCATAATGTTCTTGAAGAGAACGACACGATTTTAGTCTTTTACTAGCTAATAAAATTTCCTTTGTAGGTTGACGAGGTTCCAGTATACGTACAATCACATTCAAAATAGAATGTTTTTTACGGTCTGTCGTTTCGTCAATACATAACCACAGTAGTTTATTTTTTATTGCAGATCTGATCCTGTTTTCAATTTCGGTACGTACACTTGGCACACATCTCCTTAACCTTGTTTCCGACGGTAGTCCTTCCTGAGTAAGGAAAACGGTAAATTACACGCAGTCAGCATATAAAATAAATCAATTATAAATTGAGTTGCCTCAGTCGGTGATACACCCAGTTTTTTATTTTTGTGTTGCTGACTATTTACATGTCTTCTACAGCCATATTTATCATTGCACATCAGAGGTATATTACAAATTTTACATATAATCTTACTTCCATTATATATATAGTCAGGAAATTCTCCACAGAACTTTTTCACTTTGTCGGCCTGTGGGCGTTTCTTACTACGCGCGTCCGCCATACCGTCACAACCCGATCGCATACGGTAATAAACTACCGAAATGCGATGCGAGTTATTTGCTTATATATTACATTACATATCCCCCGGCCACGCCCGGCGGTACGCCTTCTGACTTGCCACGCACTTTGGGGAGCTCTATACATGACTGTTTGCAAACGAGAGCTGTATTTTATGTGATGAGCGCAGATATTCAAAGGTGAAGGGTAATATATTTAAGAAATAAAAAAAAGGCTAGTAAATATGTGTTTATTTTTAATATTTATGTTATTGACGTAATAGGAGTTTACCAAATCATCGACTCATCTTGTATATAATTTAAATTTTAATTTTTTCCCAAAATTCTAAGGAAGAAATATTTATGTTGCCACGGCAGAGCCAATTATGTCATTAAAATTTTTGTTTAATCTAGCCATACTCTTTTTTTTGACAAATCATAATCTTAAGTAGCATTTATTGCTTGCATCTAGAATTCTGCAGAATAGAATTATAGCTGATGTATTTTTGGCATCAATGTTAGGGCTATTCCTTTTGTGAGTTCTAAATTCTTTTTTTTCGTTTATATCTGCATAAATATTATTTTGCGTCGACAATCGTGGAAAAAATTGAAAATGATGCCTTCCTTGAGTTTTCGAGTTCGAGGAAAAAAATCAAATAAAACATGTTTGGAGACAATAAGACTTCTTTAACAAAAAAAGATATATTCAAATATATAGCTTGTTGACCCTCCACAAGCTTCAATACAAGAAAAGCTGAACACGATGTATACTTGAGTATGATCTAATGTTCTGCAGCATATGCCTCCAAAAATTTCTTTTTTGATAACTCTTTCTGTTGATTTATTATAGAATCATTCATGCACTAGATGGACGCGTTGTATAAATTAAGAAAATAATTTAATTTCGTTTGACATTGAGCATAAAACTTTTTTAAAAATCGCTTCCAAACATAAAACAAGAAGGGAAAACTAAATTAAATATTGAGATTAGAACTTACCCGATGATCTTTGGGTCTGGTCTCCTGGCGTCTTGGTGGTCCACCTTCACTATCCGGGTAAACCAAGTTACGCACCGATCCAATAAATCTAGGCTCGAAAATTACGCTCGGCAAGGCCAGCAGTGTTAATTTGGTGTTGTACCAAGTCGGCATACCTCCAATGAAAACATCTGAGTTGGTCGAGAAACGCCCGAAATTAAACTCCTTTCCGCGGGAGGTGCGCATCTGCGAAACGCCGTCCACCGATAAGATGGTGCGATCTTCATGACGTTGGACGTGCACTTTATGCCAATGCCCATCGTTGAGATCCCGTCCAACTATAATGATTTGAGCGCCACCTCCTAGATTGTATCTCAATCTTAGAGCACCTTCAACCAATTTGATTTCGAAGAAATCGTAAGTGCCTCCGTCGTCGGTGTATAGCAAGAGACCGTTGGGTTGGTCGGTCTTGAATTCGAACTCTAAGCTACCATTGGTACCTCCGCCCCATTTCCGGAATTGGGAGTACGAATTGGTGGAACCGTCCAGGAAGAAACAGTGCGTTAAAACAGCAAAAAAGCATACGGAAACCGCGTAGTAGAGCACTGCGACACGCATCATGTTTATATGACGAAATAATAGAAACGTAACTCAATTATTGAACTTGTTTATCGTTGTGCAACATGATGGATCTTCGGGGGGTCATTACTAATTCCAATACACGCCGATGTTTTATTATCACGGCTAATTCTATCGAGGACGTGCTAGCTATCTTTAATGATGGTATTTGGGAACAATTCATGCCTCTTATTGCGGGCATGGGAAGATTAGTACCGATAGGGGGCAAATTGATTTTCTCTCAGTCATACATCATTGCTCCCGTAGTTCGATTGTGCGAAGTTCGTGATGCTACTGTGCGACGGAGTATCGCACAATTTCTATTTAATATAATTGTTTTGCTACGTGACGCGCACTCAAACACTCACACGCGAAGAATCGAAGTCCGATCTTAACTTTGATGAGGAGAGTCTTCTAATGGATCACCTGCGGAAAAGGGAGAAATCATTTAGTTGGTACAAAACGTTATAGAGGGAATCGATAAAATAGAAAAACATTTGCGTTCGTAATGTAGCGATTAGTGAATGTTTTCAACGTATCAATAATGAATATGAAACAATCGGCTACTTTACACGATTTTTCATATTTCTAACCAAGCGGACTATTTCAAATGCATATATTGTAGTTATGTTAAATACTACGTAACAGATCGGGACAAATTTGCCAGATTAAAACTTTGCTTGTCCAAAATGAGGCAGGATGGCTACTTCATAGTCGATATTCATATTTGATATGAAAAATAGTTTTATTCAATCCAAATAATTTGACTGCCTCATGTTAGACGAAGGAACCACACATATGGAGCATGTAAAAGCAAAGGCTTTACAACAGAAGTGATGCTTACGGCAATGGTAGCAAGGCCATCCTTTAATAAAACGATATATTCAAAGAATTAAAATTAAAGAAAGCCGATGAAGACCATCTTAGCCTAAGTTGAGATCACAACAGCCAAATGTTTTTGTCGATTTTCAAGTATTAGATTTAGCTTGGCGGAGCTTTGCCAAATATAATCGACGAATTTGTCGAATGTGTTCTGAAATTTTTCGATGAATTAGAAAGAGAAACAACAGACGATGTTTTCCTAAAATAATAGGTTTCTCTAAAGAAAGGAGGAAATTAACAATAGAATGTGCATAGTGGTAAGGCTTAAAATTCGTGGTGAGGGAAGGCGTTTGCTTCAATGCCGCTGATCAGCACTTTTTCTTGAAGTTTTGAGTATTTTGCATGGTTTAATTTTTAGGGTGCATAAGCGATCAAAGTAGGCTCTTTGAAAGTAAGGAAAAACAACGGGAATTCACGAATTCTCGAAAAAACGTTTCGGTATTTAATTAAAAGTAATTTGTAATTTGCACGGTGCGGAATACTTGCTCCGAAAGGATTTCCTTAATTCGCTCAAATATATTTGAATAAATCAATACGATACCCTTTGAAACCAAAGCGTTAAATCGTCTCACTGGCCGCGTTAAGTACAATTCCGAAAACCTATCATTCACTAGAAATTAAAACTACAATCGATATCTCCCCCTTTTCCACCTACGTACATTTAGCTACAAAGAAACGCTATTGAATGCTGCAGTAATTTGTCGGACAGAGAAAAAAGAGGCGTTCTTAGAACTGCAGGCCGTAAATCAGCCGGCATTATTAGTCTCCAGTTTCTTGGAAAAGCGTATTTTGTTACGTTGCGACAATATTTTTTCCCTCGGTTGTTCGCTTGTTGTTACCACCATCCGCGTAATTTCCGTTCAAAATTTGACATCGAAGAATTATTGTTGCCGTCCAAGCTGTCGCATAGACGACTACGGTTACACTGGAAATTAATCTAGAAAGCGTTTGCAGTTCATGTTTCGTCGTGCATTTTGTATTCAGTATTGAATGCTGCTAGGTTTTTCTGGTGGATTACAAATGGAGCGGCTTTTTCCTAATGAACCTTTCCACATATGTACCTTCGAAAATGACACGTTATCAATGGAAGTAAAACAAACCTTGACTCATTTTGCGTACAGTATGAAAGCAAATGGGCTGTTGCATCCAGAAATATGCAGCAATTTTACAATAAACATCAATCCCGGTTTGATCGCAACACTGAATTTTCCTGTGACACGGACCCGCATCATTTGTCGGAGAAACGAAGCGATAGGTCAGCTGTCGATTTTTCTCAAGGTAGCGAAAGGTTTAAGCAAAGAAAGGACCAAGTTACGCAGCGAATAGCAGAAGGACGATAGATACCGCTAAAACATCGAAATATAATGTGTTCCGCTTGCTATAGGCTGAAAAGTAGGTGTTGCACCGAAAAAGAAGAGCTTAATAAAATATGGCAACATCATATTTTTGGACCAACAATATTCTTGTATTCCAAGTTCTTTATTTATTTTAGACAACTGTAGCATTCAATCTTAGAAGCCTAAAGAGTAGATAATAAGGATAGATAATAAGCCTAAGATGGACAGCTAGATTTCTATTGCTGTATTTTTCAGTTTTTTACTTGGATGATTATTTCATTTGAAATCAACTATGCGTATGTACGTTGTAATCAATTGAAGGCTAATGACTATAGAGGATAAAGGAGGATGAAATTATTCCTTTTTTGCAGAGACTAGACAGATTCGTCTTTTGCCGACTCTCGGGGACACCAGTAAGCAACACGAACCCTTTCTCATGAGACGAATAGACACGAGTCTATCTAGTAGCCGCAAAAAAAGAATAATTCCATCTGCCTTTGTCACCTCTACTGGTGACTAAGCCTGTAAAAACAAGTTGCGCTCCATTAAATTAACAGAGACTAGAGAGACTCGTATTTATTCATCTCAGGAGGATGGATATGAAATGTCTACTAATTTCCTTGAAAGTCGACAAAATATGAGTCTGTTCAGTGGTTTAGTAGTTTCTGAAGGTTTCATAGAGGAAATTGAATTGATGCCGAGGCGTCTCCCGTAACTTCTCTTGTCGGGCTACATCAAAAAGCAGGTATATAAATTTCCCCACGAGAATCCTGAAAACTTAAAACTTCATGTGCAATATTTACCGTTAAATATTGATGGTCGAATTTTATGAAAAGTAAGAAACAACCCATTGTATTTTTTATTTTTGAGTTACAATTTATTGTTCTTAATACAGCAAAAACAATTGAAGATATTTGGATATCAGAAGTGATGGGTTCAGATGAAGGCTGACTCGTAGATTCCGGAAATATTAAAATATACAAGGCGTTCCAAATGGGAGTCATATCCAGTGAACTGGTATAATTTTACTGATAAGTGATTCAGAATCTATTCTATCTAATCTAGAAAATAATTGTTTTATTTAACTACCCTTGTATCTTTAGAAGTAAAAGGAAGGCTTCAAATTGAACATCATGTATTTTCCAAAGTTTATTTAATTACACGGTTTTATGAATATTTAAAGACTTGGAATAAGTTAATCTTCATTTGATAATAGTTAATATTAGATGACCCCAATTCTACAAAAAAAAAAAAATGGTTTGGGGCAGAACCCACATTTATCCGTGTATTCAAGTTTCATCCGCACTTATTAATCGACACTGAGATTCCGCTTTATTTTGCGTAAACTGCTTAAAAGGGGCTTTGGAAAAGTTCGTTTGAATGTGTTTTTAGCTCTGAGCGAGCACCTGTCTCGGCTAACTTTATCATGTCCAAATCCCATCAATATATGCCCTTTAGCCCTAATTCTGTGATCATCTGTTTGATAAACTTTTTATTATCGTTAACGGTTGTGTTTATCATCAATAGAGATGACAAAGGCAGATGGAATTATTCCTTTTTTGCAACGACTAGATAGACTCGTGTTTATTCGCCTCATCAGAATGGATTCGTGTTGCCTACTCGTATCCTCGAGAGTCAACAAAACACGTCTCTGCAAAAAGTAATAATCTCATCCGCCTTTGTCCTCTCTAATCATCAACTAAAGTGGTACGATCACGTTAAGTTCAACTGCTTAAAATTTCACTGTGGGAGTATTGCTTTTGGAATTAAGGAATTTTCTTTAATTTTTACAGTAACATAACATCCACTAATACAGTAGGCTGTTAAGCTGAGCTTACAATATGATTGAAATTTCCAAAAACAACTGTTAACAAATGCGTCGGTAACAAATGTCGAGTTTTTAAACTTTTTAGATTAGCCTCGTAGAACCATTATTACAATTCCAAGCAAATACATCTATTAAGCTGAAGAAAATTATTGTAAAACTTATTTCAGTCCTCTTTTTGAAACAAACTCTAGCGGATAGATTCGATAAATACACTCCGCCAAAAAAGTATCGCATAATTTAGTTTTGAATCATAAAAGTATCGCATAATCTTTGTTTGTAGCATAAACTTGTAAATATACTTTAATGCGCTCTAAGATATAATTTCTATGATTGTTTAAATAAAAACAAGAACTCATACTTGCGATTTTTATTAAAACGAGAAATTATAATCTTGGAAAGAAAAATGTCATAACAGTAGCTTTTAATACTGAGTATTGCCACCTCTGGCTCTTTTGACCGCTCGCATACGGTTTGGCAGAGATTCGATTAACCTCCGTATATCCTGCCTATAGCCTGATCCAAATTCTCCCACTCGTCACGGAGAGCATTTTCTAGTCCATGCAGGTCCGCGGGGGCAACATTTTGGGTTCGTATCCGTCTGTGAAGGAGGTCCCACACGTGCTCGATAGGGTTCATGTCCGGACTTACCGCAGGCCAATCTAAAACTGGAATACCAACATCGTTAAGGTATTCCTGGACGATTATTGCAACATGCGGTCGTGCATTATCGTGCATTAACATGAATTCGTTTCCTATAATTGGCGCATACGGTACTACATGTTCTTCTAAAATGTCCGTTATATACCTGTGGGCAGTCAGTGTATCTCTGTCTACTGGTACTAACTCTGTACGACCTGTTAAACAGATGCCTCCCCAAACCATAATAGAGCCACCAGCGAAATTAGGTCTAGGTCTGATATTACACTGCGAATAGCGCTCACCGTCTCGTCTGTACACTGAGATACGCCTATCTGGGGTGTAAAGACCAAATCTTGACTCATCTGTGAAGAGTATATTGGCCCGGTCATTAATGTTCCAATTTACATGTTCTCTAGCAAATCTTAAGCGAGCCAAACGGTGGTTCCTAGTGAGACGAGGGGCTGTTACAGCTACTCTAGCTCTTAATTCACTCTGTCGTAACCTATTCCGAATAGTTTGAGTACTCACACGAGTATTTCTGACTCTAGCCAAGTCGTTCTGCAATTGTCTCGCAGTTACATGTTTTCGACGTAATGCTTGTAGTAGTAAATAGCGGTCATCTTGGCGAGTAGAACATCTTGGACGACCTGGTACAGGTCTTCTACTGTAATTGCCTGTTTCCCTATATCTGGCTACGGCTCTAGAAACACTTGACTGATTGATGTTCATCAAATTAGCAACGTATGCTTGAGATCGTCCATCTTCGATTAAAGCAACTATAGCAGCCACTTGTTCTGAAGTTAAATTGCTCATTTTAGTTTTAAGAGCGTTGGTACAGAACTTTGACTTCGCACTTTAAAATTTGTCCGTATAGGAAGACTTTCAATAAACAACTGAACAAACCTTACACATATGCATTTTTCTAAATGTGTTCTTTTAGAAAAAAAAAAAAGTAAAAAAGCTATGTTCCATGATTTTGTTAGTGTTTTTATAGTTCACATACACGAGGCAAACTTTTTGTGAACGTATAAAAATATCTTGGTTTATAAATGCCCTTTTTTAGTTTATGCGATACTTTTTTGGCGGAGTGTATAAGACGCTATCAGCTCCGATAACGAATCGCAAGATCGCGAACTCGTCACATCCTAAACGAGAATTTCAACTGAGGGTTTTTCGATATTAACGTCACGTACATTCGCTAAGAAAGCTCTAACTAAATACCACATTTTGCCGGTGCACCACTAAAGCAATGTAGGTATTTATGCAAATATGCATAACCCGTCTGATTTGGTTAGTTTCAGCTCCGAACGCTGTACTAAGCAGATTAAATAAAAAGCACCGTACGTACCGTGTACGTATTGGTTTTTCTATATTCCGGATTGCTAAGCGACGTTGCAGCATAAGAATGTCGCATTTGCTGCAGAATGAAGAATTAACGCTAGCTTATCTGCATCTAGACATATTTCAGAGAAAAATAGAGCGATTATCTTGGTATTTCTGATGAGTTGGTGTTGGAATGGCGCTAATTTCAGAGGCTTCAGAGTGACTATCTCCGTGTTGGTTTTATGCATTTTATAAGCTCTGAATCGTAACGTTTTTCTTTTTAATCAAATTATTCTTTTTGATACATAAACGAAAAGTATCATTTCTTCTCTTCTTCAATTCTTTTCCTAACACGTTGACTGTTGCCCCTGATACTTCATGTTATAAAGTTTACATGTGAAAAAAAAAATAAAATGGGAGATTATGGAAAGGAACAAACCCGTTCGTTAGCACTTGCGGAAGAAATTGTGCCAGAGAAAGAAGATTATGAAAATTCTTCAGAAAGTTACAAACCAAGCAATGTTTCTTCCGAATCTTCCGATTATACTGACTCTACTATGCCAAAAAAAGAAAAGAAAAGGCGCTAAATGAACACCTGTTACTCTTGTTGAGACTAGTATATCACGTTAGATACCGACTAGCACCGAGTTGCGTTCAGGAGCTGGTGCTATCGCTCATATTGAAGATACAATTGAAGAAGTGATCATGTCATACATGTAAACATATTAATTTTCTTTCGTTTATAATCTACTTTGTTTCTTTTTTTGCTTAATAACGATGAAAACGAAGCTAAGTTATTCACATTATTGTGCAACAAGTATTACGGCTGAAGTTAGGCTAACTACATTTATCTGTTCACTAGGTTGGATAGTTTCATTTCCCATATCATCGCCATTCAAATGTGAAGCGAACGTGTCCAATACAGCTTCAAGTGAAATATTACATGTGTGCGACGCGGCCAATGCGGCAATGAGTATTGGCGGTCAACGTGTTAAACTAGTTTAACCTTCACTTACTATAATTTTGTATAAATTGTAAATTCTGTTAATGTTCAACTATTACTGGGCTACAGAAAATTCACATATCATTAAAGGAAGAATTTTTAATAATAATTTTAATTTCAACGGTCCGATCAGATTTTACATTAAATGCCGAGAACAACAATTTTGTAGAGGAAGTACTTCCCAATTTACGTATTTCGCCATTGTTAATACCAAATGGATGAAGCCCCAGCAGATTCATCCAATGGTGTTGAGCATAAACTTACGAACATATTCGAAAATCATTGGTTTGGCCGCACACAGTGTTAACCCACAGATCTCCTAATGTGATCCCATTTAATTTCTACGTGCGGAGATCATATAAAAAAAAAATACATATGTACCAATCTAATAATACATTCAATAGAAGAATTGGAGCGAAAAGTTAGACTGGCATTTTGCCAAATAACCCTTTTGCAACTTGGCTTGCACGCAAGCACACAAGTTCAGTCAAAAATCATAAGATGCTTGAAAAATCACACATTGATTGCATTGAAGCATCTTCTTCACTTCCATTTTTTTCTTTTATTGATTTTTGTGAATGTCTCACTAATAAAAAGTAAGTTAAAGATATTATGTGCCATTGAATCTAAAGGTGTTCCAGGTTTGAAACGTGACACGTCGTTGTTAAAATAAAAACTCGACGTTTCGCCCACAATCAATGACAACGACATGACACGGTTCAAACCCGGAACACTTTTAGTTTCAACAGATTCTGATCGTGGAAGCTTACCACCCATAACCCCAATTATGCAACGAAAAGGGGAGCTGAAGATAGAACGTCTACAGGACGATTTTCCATTGAGATTTAAATGAAAAAAAAATGCATTCGAATTTATTATATTTTTTCCGTGTGCGTTGTATCTAATAGTACATTTGGAACGTACGATTTCAGTCAAGCTAGAACTAATGCGAAAGACCTACATCATTTAACCATTAAAATAAAGAAACATGGCCAATTCAAATTCTCAATGTCCTTTAAAACTTTTTTTTGCTAACTCTTCTACACCTAAATAAAAAAATGCTGCGTGTGGTAGTCTCGCAGTATTCAATTATAGAGTTCAGCTTGTTTCCGACTCGCTTGCATACTAAAAAAATTAATATGATGTATGAAACTTTTCCGTGCTTACCTTACCTGAATTAATCGATTTTTCTGTTAATTTGAATTCGATGCTCCGACAACATTTAAATGATGTTAATGTCTTTAAAGGAGCAAATGCAATCCAAACTAAAATTTTAAGTTCTATGCTTGCAGTTTGCAGAACAATCAAATTAAAAGTTCCGATTTATTATCTGACAAAATGCTACTACGCCTTCCCAAATTGCCATCAGATGGTAATTATATTTAATTGAGATTTCATAAGTATCGTTTGATTAACTTTGCTTCAACTTTTTAAAAAACACCCTGTATATTTTGCTGAAGTCTGATTTATAGAAGTTTCTCCATAAACATTTACCGATAATACGGATCAACAATTTGCTCCTCTTTTAATGCATAATAGCGGATCTTTGTAAGTTAATATAAATAAAGTGTACCCAATAAAGTAGGTGTATAACGAAATAAAATTTTCAATTTAACAAATCGAAAAGGATAACTCGCAAACTTCATTAATATTATTTCAAAGAATTTTTAATTTCACTGAAATACCCAGAAAAGGAGTTATCATCCACCCGCGCAGTATATTTACCCGTTCTGGACAAACCCCGACGACTTGTTCATTTACACAGTACAGCACAGATAAACAAAACAATCCCGCCTTTTATTATTGCGCCAACTTTTAACGCGTATCGCGTAACGAAATTATAATGTTAATAATTCGCGGACACGTTCCATAAACAGAACCATTAATCTCGCCTACTCTAATGAATGCCCGTCTCATTTTTATCTTGCTCTTAATTTTATTTTTCGTAAACTTCCGACGAGGACGCAGCATGGCTATTGCTGCTTTCTTTGGTCGACGTTGCCTTGAAAATTTAAAACGCGTTTTTATTAGTCGTGGCAAGTAGGCGGTGACGGAATTCCTTTGACATGTCGGGCACGTAGTTCTGCCGCAGTGTTTCATTTAGGAAGTTACGGCGCTCCGGCAATGTTTTCGAAACAAGAAATTTATTAGGAATTCATTTTTTTTTGCTTCACGTAAACTTTAGACGCTTTTTCAGCGGCACGTGCAGTTTCTTCGAGATATAAATGAATTAAGGCGATACAATTGGTAGTGTGGCGAATCTAAGAACTTCTTAACTCGCGTTGAACATCCAATTGTTAGTTAGTTAGATTGGACTTGGACGTGCCAGAAAGAGGGTTTTTTCCCCGATTTTAGCCATGCATAACATGCTAACAATAGTTTTTCGTATGTTTTAAATGGCTAAGAATGTTTTTAGATTAACTCTTTGATCGAGAATGCATCATCCTACAGTATGTATTTCATAAGAGTCTTTACACCAGTTCCATGAGTACCATCTATTGAAAACTACCATAATACGCTTATATATAATGCTCTGCTGGCCGTTATCATTATTATTATTGTGCTTATTAGCTGTGAAAGTTGTAAAATGTTGTAAATGCAAGGTTATCTCGATTAGTTTTTATGGCTCCGCTAGAATTTTTTTGTGCAAAAATCTTTAACTCCTCAAAGAGTTAAATAGGATAACCATAACATAATTATAGTGTAGTAGTAAATAATTCCTATTCATCTAGTCTAGAAATGCAGCAAGAACAATTCTAATTAACTACAGACACATTCATTTAGTTTTTGATAGAAACGTGATCGAGAATGCCACGTAATGTCTGCGTGTAAAAGGAATTTGAATGAAAATATGCTACAAATGGTAAATTAGAGAAATATATAAAAACGTAGGCTTTCACGGCGAGGGTCTGTTGAAACTAAACGTGTTCCGACTTTGAACAGTGTCATGTCGTTGTTAAAATAAAAACTCGACGTTTCACCCACAATCGTGAGGTGCCTCTTCAGGTGTGTGATAAGCAACAGTTAGCACGGTGTCTCAACGTATAAGCCACGCCAAAGGCGAAACTAACCAAGCGGGAATCAGTTGATCACGGTAACTCAGCATGTGAACCATGTCAGAGGCGAAAACCAACTGCGATGAAACGCGAGGAAGATGTTTATATTTTCTAAACAAATAATAATTCATCAGAATCTACAATGACGTCAGAGTTAAATTTGCTTCATGCTCGAATACGTTGAAATTAATTTAAGTCATACAAGATTCATGTTAGCCACAGTTTATTCTTTGGTGATAATTTAAAACGACTGAAGTGCTGCAATTAACCAATGAGACGGTTAGAAAATGATGAAGATTTTTTAAACAATATCATCCGGTCAGAAGAACCAAATTTACCGCTGAATCGGGCAATACGCATAATTCCACAGTCAAAATAAAGCAATCATACCACAACACTGTTTCTGATTAAACCTCTAGATGGACATTTTAGGAAATCATCTGTTCGGACCAAATATTAAACGCAGGGAAATACTTAAATCTTTCGTTAAATCAACCACATCACTTATGGTGGCATATCGGCTCACAGTGCTCAATTGTGAGGACTTAAGTTAATAGTTTCAAAACCGTTGGATCGGAAATAGAAGAGTTATTCTTTATGGTGACATCAGACCGATGTTCCACAAAACATAAAGGATATTCGTAATGGACTCCAGACTGCTTTCGATGTAATTCCTAGAAGAACCATAAAGGGCATATCAAGCACAAAATTTAAGAATTTTGCCATAATTAAACGTATAGCCTCTATTTTTTAATAGCAAACGAGATGCTCATGATGAAGGCCGAAAATTAATCAGGGTATATATACGTTAGTCTATCTTTTTATTAATAATTTATTTAATAATCGTAACTAAGAGAGAAAACGGGATTGATGATTTGATAATGTGAAGTTAAACAATTAATTTATACATAATGAACCCATATTGAATAACAGTCACAAACTAACTTAGAGGTTAATTAACGTCACTGTGTAATCCTATAACATTTAAACTAACGTCTACATATAGAGGGATAACGACCATACGCGACCATTTTAAATACATAATACGTTTATAGATGGAAATATTGCGTTTTGTAGGAACAACCTTGCATTTAATAACGACATATGAGTCCGCGTATAATCGATTATCGGCGTCAAAGGTTATTATGTAGTACATATGCTAAATTATCAACATATTAACGTTAACATACTTAAGAAATTGTTCGAATTTTGGTAAATTTGGATTAAAATAGACATCTGCTCACCTTAATTTATGGTTTATGTTACATAATAGGTAGAAATAATCAAAATTTTTGTGTTCCAGCAGATTATTTCATTTATACATTTCCTGTTTCGAAATGAACTTGTCGAACGGGTATATCAAAGAAATTGTAATGGTTTTGTTTAATAATCAATGTGCATTTCCTAGTGGTTAAAATAATGTCGGTTTTTAGAAGATTTTTGGATAGGTTTCTAATTTACGCACCAGAAAAGCTCTTTCAACGTAACCAATATCAAAAATTAAAGCATTTCGTTGGAAATCGACCCGACTTTCCACCCCTTACACCAAGCGAAAAATATCCAACAACACAAACCTCACACAACGCCACCGATCAGAGCAAGAGAATCCTCGCCAACTTTCCGCCGTCCTTCCTTCTCGTTTTCCCACCGGAAAGTTCCCGTTTAAGCACTCGAACAGAACGGCTTTTTAAATTGCCTAAAATGGGTTTCTAGTTAAAGTAATTAGTTCACCCGTCGATTTCACCATCAACTATGACAGCCAATCGGCGTCGTTTAGAAAACCGTACTGTGGCGTCGTTTCGATGCTGCACTGACGCGACGGACGTCGCGATGCCTTTGCGCATGACGGCCTGCGCCGCGTGCTTGGAAAATCGGACTGTATACAAAGAAGGGCGATATCTTTCGGGAAAACCGGGGAGCTTTTTCCTTTATCTCGTTCGGTGGTGTTCTGTAGAGGTCCCGTGTTGTTTCCGTGGGCGAAAAACGCCAGTGGCGCCCGGTGAGGACGGGGAAAAAAATAGATCAAAGGAGGTAGATGACAGCTAAATTTACAGACAACAGACAACTGAGGGTGGGTATTTTGAGATGTAAATTAAAGAAGACTTCAGATGAAAATTCTACAAATTTTTAGAAAGATGATATTCTCATTATGAGGTTATTCCGCTTAACATAGTTCATTTTTTATATGTAAATAAGATATAATTGTAATGGCAATTAATATGATACCTTGATTCAATGTTGATGTAGATCAATGCGGTTGACCTTTATATTATACAAACTCAAGTGTTCTCCAATAACTGCAAAGATACGTAACGAAAATACATTTTTTATGATATTAATAATTTTTATGTAGCCAAAGAGAAATCGCCATTTTGTTCCGCAAAATAGGCGTTTAGGAACGTGACGGCCTTCTCACTGGATGAAATTCGCCGCTGACGCGGTTATATTTTTCCTGGCGAAATCTTCCGTCAATATATGAAAAATATGTTGTTTAGAGATGCCCTCATGTTCTGCTATGTGTCTAATGCTAATTCGACGGTCATCTAGTACAATTTTTCCGATATTATTGATCATTCATCGTCAACGAAGTTATTTAAATTCAGCTGTCATGGTCAGCAATGATGGTGTAGAGCCTCAATAAACAGTGTTCATATCGGTTTTAATCTGCTTAGACATATTGCCTATCACAGGAGGTATAAGGTATTTCATTCAATTTCAAAATGATTTTTCCTAATTTTGTTAAACGGAACACGCTGTATATTACGACTGGAAGTGATGTTAAATTACCTACTGCGTCGGCCCATATTTGGTTTCCTCATACCTATTTTTAACAGGTAAAGTCAATTACAAAAATTTCCACTTACAGTACCATCAAATTCGTTAGACGGTAAAATTAACGTTTCACTCCCTCGACTTTGTCGCACGTCTCGTAATTGGAGCTACGAAGCTCCGTAATAAAATACGGATAACAAGCTTATTTCAGAGTAATGCTCATGTTATAGCTGGTCAGTTGTATAATTAAAAATAATAAAAAAATATGTATACAATAAGCACTTTTCGTGTCGTTTTTAGAGTGAATTTATATTGAACTTGTCACCCAGAAGCAATCAACATCTCTAAGCAAACGTTATTAAATCTCAAATATTAGTACGAGGGTGGTCTGAACAGTTTCAAGTCTCAACACGAAGTTGTTGTTTAAGAATTTTTGTGTTAGTCGTTAGTGTTTCTGTAAAAATGAAAAAGAATTCAATATAGAGTAGCTATCAGTAAACAATGGAGATGTCAACAATGCATTATCTATAGATAAATAATTGCAATTGTTGACACATTCGTCTCGATATTTGGTGTAGGCAATTACCCCGTTTACGCTGTAAGCTAACTACTGTAGTTACTAATCTCGGAAGTTATAAATTCTGGGATGTAAATGATCCCAAGTTACTAATTGCGATTACGATGTAAACACATCCTGATTGGCGACTACCGACTTTAGTCACTAATCCGCTGAACTGAAAGCATCAATTTAAGGAGAATCTAGTTTTTATGCGTGTGCTTAGGTTTCGATGGTTTTGATGGAAAATTTGAATACTCACAAAAAATGTAGCTGGAATAATAATAAAAATGATTCTCATAATTTTGATTGTTATTATTAAGAAGTTATTCAATTATGTTATGTCCATTTCTATAATTTATGGTTGTCGATGTAAGAAGCTTCACGCAATTCACTTTCGTCGGAACTTAAGAGAATAAAAATGGGTTGGAACTGAAGAAACGTTTGGCAACTACATTACCGTCCACAAGTATTTAGCCACCTACGTTTTTTTTTAGAATTTCGAAATAAAATCGCATTTGAGTTGTAGATATTGTTTAATGGTGCTTAGTTAATCTTTACCAGCACATAAAGCCATACGAAATTAAACAAAATCAAATTAAACTAAACTTTGCCTTCGTGAATATAGCCTCCTTTATTTCTCATAACTGCCGCGCATAACCGAGGCATCCTAGCAATTAATTTTGCTAGAGTTTCTTCTGATATCGTGTTCCATTCATCCTGAAGAAGAGTCCACAGTACGGTGGCAGATGTTAGAGACTTGCTTCGCTTTTCTGTCCAATTTATCCCATAATAATTCAATGGGATTGAGGTCGAGAGATTGGGGGAGCCATTCCATAACGGTAAGCGTGCCACCTCTTTTCTTTCTCGTAAGTAATCGCGGCATATCTTAGCGGTATGTTTGGGGTCATTGTCGTGTTGAAGTGTGAAGTTTTCGCCGACTACTCGCAACCGCGATGGTACCACATTATTTTTATACGCTTCTTTTCGCAGAATGCCGTCAATTTTTACTAAATCCCCGACAAAAATGTCCGCGAAACATCCCCAAATCATCACCGAAGCTCCCCCATGTTTAACGGTCTTGGTCTGATACTTGTTCTCCTGGCCACCTTCGAACAAACACACGTCTTCGTGAGCCATAAATTTCGAATTTTGAGTCATCGCTCCAAACACCTTTTTTCAGTCTTCGATGGTCCAATTCTTGTGTACTTGTGCTTGTTTACTTAATAAGGATTTTCTTAATGCTACTCGTCTGTGAAGTCCAGCTTTACCTAAGGACTGTTTCATCGTAGTCACGCAAATCGGTTCCTCGCGTCCCACGTTCACTTCGGCCGCGATTTCTGGGGCGGTTTTCCGACGATTTGGTTTGCTAATCCTTACGATTAGACGATCTTCCGCTGGCGTCCATTATTTCAGTCGTCCACTTCTTTTTTTGTTCGAAAAACTACCACTACTTGCAAATTTGTTTACGTTATAGCCCACTGTTTGCCTACTAATATTCAATTCACCTGCAATTTGTCTATTACTTTCACCCGTTCTATGATAAATCACAATTAAAGCACGCATCTCTACGGACAACTCTTTAGTTTTCGCCATTATAAACAATATATCGAACAAAAATCTAAACGCACAGATAAGAATTCGCTTGACTACGCTTTCCACAATAGTAAATTTCGCAAACTAACACAAACACCAATGAAATGATACAAAGAAACCTCGGATCATAAAATGTAATAAAGCAATAAAGCTTATTGCATCAAAATTCAAAGGCAAACCCGTAAACAGGGATAGCGCCGTTATACCTCAAGTATAGCTAAACGATTTTTTTTTCTAACTCGTTAATAGAGAGTATACCAATGAAATTTATTGCAAATGTGTATAAGTGTGAGGGTTGCTTGTATCTATTCTCATTCTTTGTAGTAGATGATTCATAACGAGGAATTAAGAAATAACATAGGCGGCTAAATACTTATGGACGGTCATATATATGTAAATATTAAAACCTTTTAAAAGAAAAGAAAGGGCGATTTGTGTAATAGAGTACCAAACGTAGAGGTTTCAGCAAGCGTCAGGGGCGAACCAGCGCCTGATTGGTAGATGGTAGGTATCTTGTTTTTCTGTAATGTTTATGGCTAAATACACTCCGCCAAAAAAGTATCGCATAAACTAAAAAGGGGCATTTATAAACCAAGATATTTTTATACGTTCACAAAAAGTTTGCCTCGTGTATGTGAACTATAAAAACACTAACAAAATCATGGAACATAGCCTTTTTACTTTTTTTTTCTAAAAGAACACATTTAGAAAAATGCATATGTGTAAGGTTTGTTCATTTGTTTATTGAAAGTCTTCCTATACGGACAAATTTTAAAGTGCGAAGTCAGAGTTCTGTACCAACGCTTTTAAAACTAAAATGTGCAATTTAACTTCAGAACAAGTGGCTGCTATAGTTGCTTTAATCGAAGATGGACGATCTCAAGCGTACGTTGCTAATTTGATGAACATCAATCGGTCAAGTGTTTCTAGAGCCGTAGCCAGATATAAGGAAACAGGCAATTACAGTAGAAGACCTGTATCAGGTCGTCTAAGATGTTCTACTCGCCAAGACGACCGCTATTTACTACTACAAGCATTACGTCGAAGATATGTAACTGCCAGACAATTGCAGAACGACTTGGCTAGAGTCAGAAATACTCGTGTGAGTACTCAAACTATTCGGAATAGGTTACGACAGAGTGGATTAAGAGCTAGAGTAGCTGTAACAGCCCCTCGTCTCGCTAGGAACCACCGAGTGGCTCGCTTAAGGTTTGCCAGAGAACATGTAAATTGGAACATTAATGACTGGGCCAATATACTCTTCACAGATGAGTCAAGATTTGGTCTTTACACCTCAGATAGGCGTATCTCAGTGTACAGACAAGACGGTGAGCGCTATTCGCAGTGTAATATCGGACCTAGACCTAATTTCGCCGGTGGCTCTATTATGGTTTGGGGAGGCATTTGTTTAACAGGTCGTACAGAGTTAGTACCAGTAGACAGAGGTACACTGACTGCCCACAGGTATATAACGGACATTTTAGAAGAACATGTAGTACCATATGCGCCAATTATAGGAAACGAATTCATGTTAATGCACGATAATGCACGACCGCATGTTGCAATAATCGTCCAGGAATACCTTAACGATGTTGGTATTCCAGTTTTAGATTGGCCTGCGGTAAGTCCGGACATGAACTCAAAATGTTGTCCCAGCGGACCTGCATGGACTAGAAAATGCTCTCCGTGACGAGTGCGAGAATTTGGATCAGGCTTATATACGGAGGTTAATCGAATCTCTGCCAAACCGTATGCGAGCAGTCATAAGAGCCAGAGGTGGCAATACTCAGTATTAAAAGCTACTGTTCTGACATTTTTCTTTCCAAAATTATAATTTCTTGTTTTAATAAAAATCTCAAGTATGAGTTCTTGTTTTTATTTGGCCTGTACTTTATTTAAACAATCATAGAAATTATATCTTAGAGCGCATTAAAGTATATTTACAACTTTATGCTACAAACAAATATTATGCGATATTTTTATGATTCAAAACTATGATGTGATACTTTTTTGGCGGAGTGTAATAATCTCAACAACGCATATATATCAATGTTACATCCAAGGTTAGTTACCAACATTATAAGTGAAGAAGTGCTGCATTGTATAAATGTGAAATATAATGTGCTTTGATAAAATACCGAATGAATTCTGTAAGGCACTGTTGTCATCATGGATCGATTATTTACAATTTATTGAATCGAATCTTTCTACTTAAGAAAATTCCTGCTTGGCATAGAATTTTCTTGTGCATGATATATCAAAAATTGGTATCAGACAAGATTGGTTAAATTGCCACGGAATTGCCCTATCGAATACAATACTAGTCAGTCCTATACTACACCATACATTGTATAATTGGTGCGAACAAAACGTATTCTCGATTCTGTAATTTCTATAAATATCACTATACGTGTATCGCATATTCGTCGATTTCAAACGTTCACTTGAGGCAATCAGTCATGAAAGTTTTTGGTTTTAAAAGCTATTCAGTGCCGAATGCATAAGGATATTAAAAATGCAATATTGAAGACTGAAGAACTGACGCCCCTTACCTCTGTTTTCAATATATGTATCAGATATTGTGGAATATTTACGGCGATGCAGTTCTACGGAAGCAAGAAAAGGTAATTAAATTTTTGCTTTTAATGTATCCAAACGACATGTGAGCTCAACGCTAAATGGAAACAAATAGCTAAAACAATATTGTTACACTAATCAAATGATTCTCTAAAACGAGGGTGATGCTATTTCATAGAGGAAGAAAAAAGTAAAAATATCGGTACACTTTACTACAACAATTGTATCAAAAATGTTGTAGCGCAACTTTTTATCGGGTTTCTAGTCATTTCATGCAAGAGGCGGCTATAGCATCGATCAAGATAAATAACATTTTATACAGCTTCGATACCAAGTTGAAAAGCATGATTTTCCCTTTTGTATACGAAGCCCAGGATATCCGGACAGCTTGGAGAAAATTCAACTGTTTTTTTTCTTTTTTTTTATTCTTAAAAGAATATACCATTGGCCGACTAATACATCTGGATATATCGCACGCCTGGTTACATATCATGGCATTGGCAATCACGAGGATCTACAACTATTACTCAAGCTTGACGAAACTGACACCAATAGCAAAACGTCCTAACTCGATATTTCAATTAAAGTAAATGTTTTCGGAGATCAGAGACGATGAACCGCGACATCTAAAACAAACAAGTTCGCTTGTTAGAAAGGAAAAGGGCGACTTCCTCTAAAAAACTGCTAAGTAAGGACATTGACTTGGCGATTATCTCGGCGTTCCGCCCTTATACCGCAAAATAAGCAGGCTAAATAATGGAGAAGATTATATAAGATTTAGAATCACTATAAAAGAACTAGGGAAGTAGGGCAGTCAAATATACATATATTATATGATAAACTACTACATACATGGTTTTATTGTCAGCTTTAATTCGTTTGTTAATGTAAAAATTATCTGGTAATTGTAGATTATTCATTCGATAATCTTCATTTAATCAATGACAGGACTAAACGCTGTCAGATAGTAAGTTGCTAACGTTCTGAAAATAGATCCTAATATCTTTGTTGGACCAGTTTAGTTGTCCCGTTCGACTTTGGAAAGTTTTTAGTATTAATTTATCGTGATGTACGATCCAAAGAGACTAATTCCTATGTATCTTATAGTTAACAGAGTTACGCGGGTTTGTCATATTTTTAATGACCAAATGAACTTGGCTGTTGCTACCAAATTAAATCCCTATGAAGTTTTTAAAACTCGGAATCAATGACACCCAAAGGAATAATGCACTCGCAACTTGGCAAGGGTATTATTTATTTTTACTTCTTCGGTTTTACTTAGAGCATCGAAAAAAATTTCTAAACGCATTTCACCTCCTCCTAGACACAACCTTAGTTACTTCGTGCTGCTATGAATTATTTTTAAATACAATTTCTCTTAAGCTCTATTAAAAACCCTTAATGGGAAGGCATTCTTAGGTTTCACTTAAGATTGCAATAAATTTCAGATTCTTCAATTATATGCACATTTTTACGTAGAAGTTTAATTTTTTCACTATATCTATATGTTCCACTTCAATATTCTTATTAATACATATCTCTATCATAACTAGATTCTACGTCAAAGCTATTTCTCGAAGCAATTGCAGTTTCTATATAAACATATGAATTCCCGGACACACTACACTAATTATCACCAATCTTATTATTATCACGATCACACAACATAATACGCTATAATTTGTCTTGCCGTTACTTATTGTATTTATTAATGTAGAACCTTGGTTGAAGGCTTCGTTTTTTGATCTTCCGGATATTATGATTAACTTTCAATAAATCTACAATGCCCAATTGAACCAGTTTCATATTGGCGAAATAAGTTGGAGCCCTAAGGATGATTAGTAGCTACAGGGGACAAAAGCGAGTCAAATCATACCATTGTTGTAGCGACTAGACAGATTCGTGTCTATTCGTCTCATGAGAAAGGATTCGTGTTGCCTACTGGTTTCCCCGAGAGTCGATAAAGCGCGAGTCTGTCCAATCGCTGCAAAACAGTCGCCTTTGTCCTCTCTATTAATAACCGTAGATGAACCCTGGATACACCAGTACACTTCTAGTGTCACAAGGTACAGTCGGAACAGTGGACTGCGAGGAGCGAATCGGACAAAGGCGAAAACTGTTTTATCGACCGAGGAAACGATGGCGACGGTTTTTTGGCATAGTCTTAATCGACTATCTTCAAACTGGTAAAGCAATTGCCGGGCTACATAGCTTTTCAT
This sequence comes from Oryctes rhinoceros, assembly GCA_020654165.1. Taxonomy (NCBI): domain Eukaryota; kingdom Metazoa; phylum Arthropoda; class Insecta; order Coleoptera; family Scarabaeidae; genus Oryctes; species Oryctes rhinoceros. The sequence goes on from JAIOKQ010000380.1 coordinate 46,373, forward strand.
TAGTTGCGTTCCGCAACGCACAGTCTCACGTTTTAATGGTCGCTGAAGCCGCAGCAAAAATTCACGAATTGAAGTGCCAATTGACCCATTTCACCAAATCTAGTACCTAGCGACTTTTTTCTGTTTCCTATGCTTAATCCTTCGCTCGGATCACTGGATCATCACATTTTTGCAGTCAATTATGCCAAGCACTATTTGAATATGCAAACATATTTAGTATTAGACAATTGAAAATTGTCTTCCGGCAGCAGCTAAAAATGCTTCAATGCGCCTTGATATTGCTTGAACGGTATTGCGTAACATCTGCGTATTACTTGATGCGTCACTTGAAATACACGGTTTCATAGTTCGTTAGCATTGGCAGCAGGTATTTGGTAAATTAACGCTTTCAAAACGCATCATATGGTGGCTAAGATATTGGATGAGTACTGCCAACTTAACAGACAGGGAAAGTTTTGTCCAGGCAATTCCATACAATTCGTGCAATATAGGGATCTACCCCGTCGTCTATGAAAATCAAATTTTGCCTCATATTTAGCCATAAATTCTGGAAGTTGTTATTGCAGAAGAGCTAAATAATTTTAACAATGGAAAATAATTGAAACAATTGCAAAAATAAGTTTCGACATAACCTGATCAATCGTTCACCCAGTAAACCACCTCAAATGCTTAAACCACAGCGATGCTTATAGCTCTAGTGATATTAATTATCAATATTGAAAATACCATTTTGAATAAATAAACTTTAACTTGTCCACAGGATGGATCAAATCGTGATATGACTACCATAGAACGTTTGCCGAAATAGACCAACAATTATCTTCCAAATATTTGACTCCGATGAAGTGATATGGGTGTTATTGGACGTGTCTCAGAGTCTCTTGCAATGTACCCAGTACTTTTTGAAGGATAGTTTCTTATTAAATCAATGACTAAATCGTTACATAAATGAGAACAGCCAGCATTTCTACGTAGTTGTATAGGTGAAAGGAATTCAGTCTTCTAGTTTTCTAAAGACGTTAGCATTTGGCTGTGTTATTATTTCAAGTATCAAGAGGATTATTTGAAACGTTAAAATACAAAAGCCATGCTTTTTGAATGAAAATAGTAGAGATTTCGACCAAACGCTACGAAGCGTTTTACGTTATCCATTTCCAGTTTAAAATGGTTTATTTTTCATTTTTAAAAGTGCGCGTAAATCAGAAAATTAGATTAAAAAATAATAATTTCAATTTAATTTAGTGCCTCTGCATTTTATAATACCCTGTATAATTAATCAATTTATTAAAAAAATATAGTTTCCGTGGTGTAGTGGTTATCACATCCGCCTAACACGCGGAAGGTCCCCGGTTCAATCCCGGGCGGAAACACGTTATTTTTATTTTCTATTTTTTCTTTTTCTTATAAAATATTACAAATAATCATTATTACTAATTTTAATAAATGGTAACAATATCCTCTAAAATAATGCAATTAAAAAGGAATTATTACTGTTATATAAAGTAGGTTGCTCAATTTGATTTTTTCCAATTTTCATTTGCGGGATAAAAGGATTGCATGTATGTAATTAGATACATATACGCAAATATTTGTCCAGCAATCGATTCTGTAAAGGATATGCTGTTTTTGCCAATGTTTATCGAGTGCCAGTAAACATTATTATATTATTTTATGTACACTATGATTAGATAGATCCCAGCAATGCAATTTGAAGTGGGTGTGACTTACCAACCAATTCAAAAATAATATAAAAGCTGACGTGAATCGATAGAATATATTATGACACTGTGACGCTTTATAAGCGCGAGTTCCTCATATAGTTCCTTACATTTTACGTTTTATAGCTTTTAGCCACAGCTCCTCGTCCAACTCTGTCTAATATATAAAAAATCGCGTTATAATTTCAAGGCAATGTTTGGACATAAGTAAGCACCATACGAATGAGTTTCTGCTGCGTTACGCGACTAGGGTTACGTCACTATACGTCAGAAAACAAATTAATCAATTGATTGGACCGATTGGAAACTGAAATAAAAAGAAAAAAAACCCAATCTATGATTTAACGGTCCAGTTTACTCTTTGACAATTGTGACAGTGAAACGGTACGAATTGATGCCGCATCCACCATCGCAAGATTAGGGTTCCTTGCGACTTCTTTCCTTTTGCAAACTTGGAAGGAATGGTTTGGCTGAAAGACGTTCACGTCAAATGAAGAGGTCATTGCCGGAACGAAAGCCCATTTTGCAGAGTTCTGCATCGCTGGGGTAAGCGTATTCAAGGGGATTATATGGAAAAATAAATTTATTAAATGGGAAATAATTATCCTTGTACACCAACGTTGTTCGTGAGTGGAAAATGCCCGAACGAAGAATTATAGGACTTTGATTAGAAATACTTTTAATTGAGATGAAACTATTGAACGCTTTGCATACTTGGGTGAATATCTTTAGATAGGTCCAAAAAAATATTAAGCAGCGGTTTTATTAAAATTTTATAATGAGATAACAATTAAACAATATATAATAATGCAAATAAAAGTAATAAAATAAACGAAAGTAACTCATTTTATTAATTAACAATAATATAATATATTACATTATAATTTTAATTATAATATAATAACGAATAACTTAACTTATTAGTTATAAAACGAATAACGAATAACTTAACTTATTAATTAAGTTAATTTTTAGTTAATAAATTATTTAATTATATTTATTAATTAAATAAATTCAATTAAATAATTAATAAAATTAATTCTTCTTCTTCTAAAAATTAATGAAATAACTTATTAATTAACTTTTAATTATTAAAAGTAAACAAAGTTCAATGCGATTTTTGTTGTAATAATTTGAATTGATAATTCATTCAAGTCGGTATCAATTTATGATACAGCCAACCTTGTTCTGCATATCAACTCAACGACATTCTTGAAAATGTTTGTTTGAATAAATGTATGCTTCCTAAAATGAAAATAAGTAATTCTGCAAAGTTTCTAAAGTTTCCAAATTGACTTTCTGGTAGACTTAAATAAAATAATAATCATTTTTTTTATGTAAATCGTTTATCTGTTTCTTACGGTAAGTTATTACACTGCGGAATGCTGGCAATGACTAGATATATCTCTCCCAAAGTAATGATTTGTATTCAGCATACAGGAGGTTTAGCATTTTTTTGCTTTTTAACTGTGGTGGTAGCCCAACGGCATATATAAGCTTTTTTCAAGCTTGTCATAACCTCAGGAGCCTTCTAATGTGTAAATTGTGTATGCAACGTGCCTTTCATGGCCTTGTTACTGTCACCCCCTCGCCGTAAAGGGTAAAGCGCAGTTAATTGTACCCCAACTGCGAATGGTGACTCTAGGGTGTACCGGACCCACCAAGAAAATTTGTTGATCCTAGCGGGACTTGAGTAAGCAGCGCTTAACTCTGTCCAGTCAAGCGCTGGTCCTCTTACCACTGGACCACCGAGCCGTTTAAGTCTAATATATCGACAAAAAAATAAGTAATAAGTAATTTAAAACATTTAGCTTAGTATCTAGCAACGCAGATGCGCCTCTTAAACCTTTATCTACGTTATCAAGAATAGTTAAATTTCTCGAAAATAAGCTGGGAAGCCGAACTGAAGTGACTCTAGCCTGGGTAGCGAGGGAACGCAAACGTAAACGAATTAGCCCGGATAAGGATCCCGATTGGATACAGGCTTACATTTACAGCGAACCTCTTAAGCAGAGAGAGGAAGTCTGCTAGAACAACGCTGGGTCTGCTAGCAGGCTAACACTGTAAGCTCAAGAAACATGAGCAATCTGGGACAGACAGAGGAAACAGTACATAGATTCTGCCAGACGGAAGAAGACTGCCCTGCGACTATATAACGCTAAAAGGAGTATGGCTCTTAGAAATGGGCTCAGAGTATTGAAAAACCGAATCCTATGTAGAGGGTTTACTCGCAACGCTGCAAAATCTAGCTAAGAAAGCAAAGCTAATGCAACTGATTAATAAGAGAGGAACCACAATATATCTGAGAATATAGTAGTACGTGTAGAAAGCATAACACAAAACTTGCCTTTACTAAGCTTGAACTACCAAAGTATGGAATAATATACAAGGTACTCGGTTTAAATTTCCACAACTGTTGTGTGTAACTTTTTTCAATCACTTAGTATATATCAAAACAATTTTTAAGTTGCTCCCAGTGAATTTGCACAGCCCTAAACAACAATATTTTATCGCTTCTCGTATATAAGCCGCGTCGGCTTATATACGAGAAGCTACTTACTTCACACATCCGCGTCGGATGTGTGAAGTAAGTAGCATGAGCTACGTGTATGTCACAGAAAGATTCCGCACATGTATGCTTGATCCTAACATAATTGCCGGTTTCCAACTTTGAATTAGATTAACATGTTGCATAATAAGTGGCAACACAAAAGGTAACTATGGAGCGTCTAAATTTTTGACGTTAAAATATGTTTTTAAAGAAACAAAAGTTGACGTGTTTCAGAATTTTTTTATGTATCAATAATAGACTGGGACAAATTTAATTTAATTTTTGTTAAAACGAATGAAATGCCAAACGGTTAACTCAACCTATTGCCCATTCAATTTAGCTAAATAACATTAACATAAATAAGACCTTAATCATCATTTACCACAGTTTAATTTAGATAATTGATAACGTCGAAATAATTCACAATATTATCGTTCTTTTTACGCAGGTCGTTCTCTTGTTGATAAAAACAACAGTAAATTGTATATGTACGATGTACGCTACTTTGTTTCAAGCAATAAAACGAAGAGCATTTCGTTAATGTTGCACTTTATCTCATGCGCTTGCGTTTAATAACACAATTTATATTCGGGCAATTTTAATAAATTTTATTATCTCGGTTAAAATATGCGCTGAATTGAACGGATGTACACATACACTTCGTTGCGGCGGAGCGGTACGGAAAAATTCTTGAGATTATGAGTCATAAATTACGTACCAGGCCTCTAGGATTACTTCTGCTTTTAGCACACCATGTTTACTTTCGATTCGAAAAGAGCAGCTTTAAAAATAAGCGAGACAATGTAAAACATAAATATTATATACTTCACTTCCTGTTAGGATTGTTCATTTATCTATTTTGTGTGCGAAATATGATTTTTTCCGCACGCAAACACGCGTCGAAATGAACTTAATTACGATACGCAACGTTTTATTATTACAAACAACGAAAGTATCGCCACATTACCTAATCCAAGACGGCTGTTGCATTTTCAACCAAAGATTGAATTCGCGTCAGCTCTTACTTACCTCTTTTTCGAACGGCTCAGCGCAAAGAGGCTTTCATCGTCGTGAGAAACATGTACGATGATGCATGTTTCAAGTTGACAATGGCGAACACTTAGGCTGACTAGGTGGTCAACTGAATCTTCTATACAGATCAAAGATTTTCGCCAACTCGTCGCAAAGCAGCTTTGTAATACATGCCAAGTAGTCTTTCTGCGACTATTAGCTTCATTATTTCCACTCGAAGAGGCGAGGCTGAGGAGGCCCAGCGAGGAGTGCTAAAATTAATACAATGTTCGCCACGACAAAAATATTGATTTCAATAACTTGAAAATTGAGATGAGCGGTGCAAGCAGATTTTGAGAGCCTGGCTCAACGTACCAACAATCTGCGGACGCCTATAGATATGTACATATAGAAGGCAAGACTATACTAGCTGGTTGGTAAGCAAACTGCAAAGTCAGTACAGAGGGCGCAATCGTGTACCGGTGGCCCTATCCTCACAGACAAACTAATCCTTATCCAATACAGAAAACATGTCACAACACCCACGTGCTACATCTGCGAGAAGCTCCTTGACATAGGCGATGTTCGAGATCATTGTCATTTAACTGTAAAATATTGTTTCTAATTTTGCTTATTGCGTAAATTACAAACATTTTTATTTGTTTATAGAGGTGCGGCCTATGTTAATTGTAGTTTAAGGTACCAAGATTCCAGAGCCACCCCCCTGGTCTTTCAAAATCTTTCCGACTTCGGGAGTCACTTTTTCGTGGAGTAATAGGCATCTAAAGCTCATTCCAAACAGCACAGAATAGCACGTAACTGAGAAAAAAAAGAGGCTCAACCAATGCAAAATACGTTCAACGAACGAGCGAAGTTTTCCGTTACCATTAACGTAACGGAATTACAGCTTTCGAAGCACAATTTAAACAGATTGGAATGGAAATAGACGATAAGATCAAATGTTTGGATTTTTGTTTGTGGAGTGGTGATAAAATTTCTCCAAAGAGAGATTCCGTTATATCTTTCGACAATGCCGGATCGTTGATTCGTTATGATTTGTTGAAGACGCCGACATTGTCGATTTTTTTGTAATTTTTCGTCGATTCTTACACCGGTATCGTTGATTTTTTATGAATTATCGACGATGCCGAGCACCTTTGACTTTTTGTGATCTTCTATAATAGACAGCTGTTTCGAATGAATTCATTTTTTTCTGAGTGAAGTACTAGATCCACATTTTACTCTTCTTATCCGAAATGAACATTTGAAAAAGATCAATGTATAATGCATAGTTACATACCTGATACTTATTTGGAAGTTTTACAAATTTGAAAATTAGTTCATCATTAATTTATGCAAACTGCTATAACGAGATTGGATAACTTCGAAATTTGGGCTAAAATGGATAGGGAGGAATGATCTCCATGATCTCAAGATTTTTATCTTTGGGAAAGACTTTTTATGTGGAACCAATGTAAGATATCGTGGCACACTATGTAGTCATTAACCCTTCCACAAACACGTAAAAGTTATAAGAAGTGCTAAAGAAGACTTTGCTTTATTTGAATAATATGTAGCACAGACAAAGCAACACTGAATTTTTGGGGTTTGAAGACAAGCAAAACTTATTATTAAGAGCGATTTTCTCCTAAAAATAAAAAAAAATGTTTTTCCTATTTATCACCCAATCGGAGAACATGCTATACATTGCAATCACCTCCAAAGGTAAACCAGCCAGTGCAATCGCAATGACGACGGCAGACGTTTACGAGGAGTCGGTAAATACATTGATTGCGTTGCTTCGGCGCTCAACATTCATTGTGCCCACAGAGGGTGATCTAATTAGATCCAATTTATGCCGGAAAACGTGTAGGACGTGCCGCACTAGTTCATACGTGGAAGCATGCATATATTAGGCGTCGAACTATGGTACGAATTCCGATTTGTCCCCGTCATACATCAATAACTCGACCATAATGTTACTCAACGTCCGTCCAGATTCTCTATATTCCATCGCGTCTAATTAACAACGTGAAACGCAGTTTTAAACACCTCCGATTGCTGACAGGTTTTGACAAAGGCAATGGCGCATGACGTGTGCGTTGTATCTGCAATGAACAGTCTCTAGATTAGATGCTGCAGTGTTATAATTATAATTTACAGCAACGAGCTTAACTGTTATTTGCGCCACGAATTGTTTAGAATGTTTACTCATCTGAAATTCCTTTTGGAGGTTATGAGCTTGTTTTTAGTAGCTTCAACTTGTTTTATGTTGGTAGCGGTAGAGTTAAGAGATTATCTTAAGTTCAATCAAAGACGCTATTAAATCAATGATGCTAATGATGGAACGGAATCATAACTTGTTTTCCGTTTAATATCCTGGCGTCCTGTTTAATATAATTGTTCAGGTTATTTCGTGTTATTTTAGCATTTAGCTACTTGTAGGATTGTATTAGATTAGGTAAATACGTTACTTGCGTTTCGTTGTTAATTTCCGCTTAGGTTTAAGCTTAATTTCTGGTTTCCCGGGCCTTATATCATATTGTCATAAGTAGAGCTCCCCAAAGTGAGTGGCAAGTCAGAAGGCGTACCGCCGGGCGTGGCCGGGGGGATATGTAATGTAATATATAAGCAAATAACTCGCATCGCATTTCGGTAGTTTATTACCGTATGCGATCGGGTTGTGACGGTATGGCGGACGCGCATAGTGAGAAACGCCCACAGGCCGACAAAGTGAAAAAGTTCTGTGGAGAATTTCCTGACTTAATATATAATGGAAGTAAGATTATATGTAAAATTTGTAATATACCTCTGATGTGCAATGATAAATATGGCTGTAGAAGACATGTAAATAGTCAGCAACACAAAAATAAAAAACTGGGTGTATCACCGACTGAGGCAACTCAATTTATAATTGATTTATTTTATATGCTGACTGCGTGTAATTTACCGTTTTCCTTACTCAGGAAGAAACCATTCCGTGAATTTTGGAATAAATATAATCCAGACTTTGAGTTACCGTCGGAAACAAGCTTAAGGAGATATGTGCCAAGTGTACGTACCGAAATTGAAAACAGGATCAGATCTGCAATAAAAAATAAACTACTGTGGTTATGTATTGACGAAACGACAGACCGTAAAAAACATTCTATTTTGAATGTGATTGTACGCATACTGGAACCTCGTCAACCTACAAAGGGAATTTTATTAGCTAGTAAAAGACTAAAATCGTGTACTGCCGACGCTATCGAGAGCGTAGTCGTTAATACTTTACAAACATTTGAAATTGCCACTACTCAAGTATTAATTTTCATGACCGATGGTGCCGCGACAATGCGTTGTGTAGGTCGTTCTCTTCAAGAACATTATGGGATGATGTTACATATTACTTGTAAACTTCATTGACATCACACATGAAACTATTCGTGCAAATTTCCCTGAGGTAAATGCATTAATAACAAATACGAAACGAGTGTTTCTCAAATCTCCCAAACGTACCAGTGAATTTCATAAACAGTGTCCCGGTATTCCCGAACCACCAGAGCCGATTCTTACGCGTTGGGGGACATGGCTGAAGGCAGCGTTTTATTATTTTAAATACTTCCGGCAAATAAAATCAGTCGTCTTACAATTCAATCCCAACGAATCTGCGGCTATTAAGGAAAGCCAGGATAAATTCCAAGATATTTCCGTTGAAGCAGATTTACAAACCGTTTACAACAATTATAGAGAAGTACTTGAGGCAATAAATAAATTACAAAATAGTGCACTGTCCCTGACGGAGTCAGTACAAATATTAGATGACGTTAATACACTCCTACACTGTATAAATAACAAAAAAAATGATATCGTTACAAGAAATTTTGAAAGTGTTATGAAGAAAGATACAAATTTTAGCAGGTTAAGACAAGTTTGGGAAGGTAACTCTACTGATCCGGTGACTAAATTCAAAGATTATTTTAATTACGCGTGTATTACATCATTAGACGTCGAGCGTTCATTTTCAAGATATAAAAACATTTTTTCAGAACGACGAACATCCTTGAAAGAAACGACTGTGGAAACATTCCTAATGCTTCAGATGTTTGAGAAATCGGATTGCGCTTACGGTAACAGTTTTAATGTGCCTACCTCCTCGTGTGCTGACTAATACTATTTTCCTTGTGCATTAACACCCACTATATTGGATACGGCTAATTACAAAAGTAAGCGTTTTAAAATTCTTTATTTCTTTTGTTTTTATGTACTTTACTTAGGTTCCTTATCGACGCCTATGGTGCGCCACGCAGTTGGGGAGCTCTACTTATATATAATCAGATGTTATCTTAGCTACGTCCAAAATAAAGTACCAATCAATTAAAATAACAAGTTTATACTTATGATCTCAAAAGTGCAAAAAACTCCACTGCACAATACAAAACAATAATCTTTTCCCACAAACATCGCTAGAATAATTTCAGGTATCTAAGTTGTAATTTCGAAAAATCAAATATTGTTCGTCAAATAACTGTTAGACAATACTTCCGAATTCCATAAGCCCAGATTTAATCAATCAGTTTCAAAAAATGTATTTTTGATGTATTTTAAAATTTTTCTTCGCATAAAAACGTTACAATACTTAATAATTATGAATAAAATATTAGATATAACTATAGAAAGAAAATTAACAGTAAAAGATACATTACAATACAAAAGATACAAACAAAGTTGGCGATTAGTTTCGCTAAACAGATTAATGAAATTTTTCAAACGCAAGTAGTAAGATAGATAAGAATAGATAGATAGAAACTCGCGTAATAATTTGCGAAATTTTTTTTTTTATAGAAAATATTGAAATATACCGAGTGATTTTTGGTCTTTAGACAACTGCGTAATTCAGACACCATATATTTAATCGAAAAAAATATAGATCAAAATTTTATCTTTTGAACGGGAAGTGTATAATTTTAGAAGGGTCATCAATGGGTTCGAATGTTAAGTTAGTTTTCTTCAAATCAAAACCTATATTTTTGCCACGAAAATTTTATTTGAAACCTGTTGTTACGTTTTTCTAGTTTGAAGAACAATGCCGCTAGTCGCCTGTTTCGGTATGAGACGAAAGGACCAATTGCTTATATGTAATTCTTTATGTATTTACTCGATTAATCAGTTGCTTTTAAAATTACATACAGTACCTGGATATACTAAACATATTTAGTGTATGAAATAAATATTTTACCCTTTCGTATACAGCGTTAGTAAAAAGTCCCGGAACGGTCGAAAACTTTGTTATTTGAAAATTATGATTTCTAAAATTTGGTATGGGGGTATAGTTAATATAAATGCATTTTATGCAATACAGTTAATATTTTTTCCACTTCCGGTTTAATCAGCAATACGTCCAACTTTTTTTTTAATGGAACGCCCAGATTTTTTTAACACTTTTGAATGCAAAATAAAAAACTACGTTCAGGAAGTATTAAGATGTTTATTTTTATTCACAAGAAAACAGTTAAAAAATTAAAAAAGTGTCCTAATACAGAAAAATCAAGATACCTGTCTATTCAGGTTGCGATTACAATAATTGTTCACAATGCTCTCCATTTACAATTTGACAAAAATGTAAACGGTCAGTAAAATTTCTTATTGAATTTTGTATTTGTTCTGGAGTGATGCGATTGGCTTCTTGAACTATTCTCTCTTCCAATTATTCAAGATTATGAGGACAATTTTTGTACACTTGACATTTCAAGTGACCCCAAAAGAAAAAATCTAATGGCGAGAGATCTGGCGAACGTGCTGGCCATTCGATTGCTCCTCTACGTCCGATCCAACGTCCCGGAAAAGTTCTTGTGAATAAAAATAAAGATCTTAATACTTCCTGAACGTAGTTTTTTATTTTGCATTCAAAAGTGTTAAAAAAATCTGGGCGTTCCATTAAAAAAAAGTCTTTTTTTTTAATGGAAAAC